>APFE030545272.1:46953-242234 GCA_000404065.3 Pinus taeda | reverse complement strand
TATTGTGCTCTTTTCCTTCCGATCCAACTTCTTCCATTCTTCATCGGTCACTCCCGTTGGTTTAGTACCCGGATCTACCGCGATCCACTGATCTTTATCCACCAACAGATCCTCCATCTTGAGTGTCCACAACTAAAAACTCTGACCATTGAACTTCTCAATCTCTATCTTTCCGCTGCTCGCCATCTTCTTTCACCACTAGAATCGATCTCGCAGATCTCCCACTGAACAGGGTCTACCATAGGCCCGAGCGTAACCCCTCAGCAACAAAGGCGTACCCTTCAAGCCAAAATAGCTCTGATACCAGATGTAGGTTTTAACCCCGTACAAGTTTTACCTGCATACGAATTCTAAATCACAAGAAAAATAAAAATGCGACAGCATAACACATAAAACACTTATACACAGAGATTTCCCACTGGATCCCAAAACCGGGACTACCAGCTTGATTTTTCATTATATTCCTTTCAATGTTACACAATACATATTTATACATGTCGAAGCATCCAATACCATGGACCGAAAAACCATCGATCCAATACCATGGACCGAAAACCATCGCGTCCAAAAAACATGTGCGAAAATCATGCACAAAACCATAGGTGGGTCCGCCCAACCTAACATAGGGTCCAAAACCAAAATTTTCCGAGGCACTACCCCGGACCCCATAAAGTGGAGTTACGGGTATCCCTCAAACCCCTTGTTAACTATGTGGAAAGAATATAACACAACCCAACATGGTCGCCCTAGTACAACTCTCCTCCTGCTCTTTTTCCTCCACTACCTGCTCAACCACAACCATTGGCTCCTGCTCCATCAAGGCAACCCCAAATGTCTACCTAGCCAAACCTGAACCTGAACAACAGACAAGCTCAGCAAGTATGTAGTGGGGAACCATCATATCCAACATATGCTATGGAGATTCAGGAGATTAACCTACGATCTGGGAAGGTTCTCCCAAATAGCCAGCCTCCACATAGGGAGGTTAAGGAAGATAAAGAGGAAAGTGAACCTAAAGCAATTCCACCCTTTCCTTAGAGACTATCTGGGACAACAAAGCCTACCCGAGAAGAAATTGAACTTCTGGGAGAATTGAAATAGTTATATGGGAAGATACCACTTCTCCAATCCATACAATATGTGCCTATATACAATAGGTTGATCAAAGAGAAGTGCTTTAGTCATCCAGGGAGGCGCAAGAGAGATGGCCCAACCATCAATGACATAGGACAACTATCTAACCTGATGTTGGGGTAGGTAATCTGTCTGAAATATCTAAACCTTGGAAGCCCAGTAGTTGATGTCCACATCAATGGCACCATGATCCCAAACGCCTTGATTGATCTAGGAGCTGCCATTAACGTGATGACAAAGGACACCATGCTCAAACTTAACTTCCAGGGCTCCTTAAGGAAGACCACGATAGTATTGCAGCTAGTAGATCTCTCCACCATGACCCCTGAGGGGATTGTGGAAGATGTCATGGTATCCATTGACTCTTGGGAGTACCCTATTGATTTCTTTGTTCTCCAACCAAAGGTAAAGCTCATTGTGTATCCTCTCATCCTCGGAAGACCTTGGTTGGCTACTGTCGATGCCTATATCAGTTGTCAAGCTGGGAACATGACCATCAAGAACGGGCATATGTCCAAACATTTAGTCCTATACCCTCCTTCCAAACACTTGCTAGAACATGATATACCTCTCTAGTTGGAGGAGGAGGATGAGGATGAAGTCTATTCTGCACCACTTTGTGCATTAGAAATTACCATGGGGGGGAAACCGCAAGATGAGGATGATACAATTGAAAATTTAATTCAGAATCCACCCCCCAGTACCTTGCCATTAGAGGACATGGTGAAAGAAACCCAAAACAATACCTTAACTAATCTTTGTGTGGCCAACCCGACCTCTCTCCATGTTAAGAATATAGAGTTAGCCCCAGAAAGAACCTTGAAAATCAATCCATCCCTATCCACTTCCGAGGAGAAGGAGCTGTGCAACTTATTGAGAAAACATTTAGATTCCTTCGCCTGGAGTTATAAGGAGATGAAGGGAGTGGACCCTTCAGTATGTACTCATCATATATACATTAAGGGAGACTACAAACCAGTCAGATAGCCTATGCCACATATTTTATAAGCAAAAGGCTGTCAAATGTAGAATTAAACTACACAGGAACCGAGAAGGAACTCCTAGCCGCGGTTCATTCATTAAACAAATTTAGACATTATATCACAAGCTATCAAACCTTTTTGCACACTGATCATGTTGTAATTATATATTTAATGAACAAACAGGATGTAAATGCTTGCATTATTAGATGGTTTCTTTTACTGCAGCAATTTGATTTGACCATTATTGATAAGCCTGGTAAAGAAAATGTTGTTGTTGACTTTTTGTCTAGAGTAAATTTGCCTACAGATGAAGAAGGAATGGTGGATGATCAAATTCCAGATGAACACATGTTTGCTATCTCAATAGTCTCTCCATGGTTTGTTGATATAGCAAACTACTTGGTTTCAACATAGTTTCCAACACACCTGTCCTCAAAGGAGAAGAGCAAGATCGTGAGTAAAAGCGCCCCTTTCACCTGGATTGGGGGCAATCTCTTCAAACTTGGCATAGGTCAGATCTTGAGAAGATGTGTTAGGGAGGAGGAAGTTTTTGACATTCTCCTAACCTGTCATAACGGGCCTTGTGGAGGCCATTTTGCATCAAATAGAACTGCCTTCAAAATATTTCGAGCATGCTACTATTGGCCCACTCTTCATCAAGATGTGAGGAGATACACCATCCAATGTGATTGGTGCCAAATAATGGGGAAACCTACTCCAAAGGATGAGATGCCCATGCAACCTCAAGTGAACTTTGAGCCATTTGAGAAGTGGGGCACGGACCTTGTGGGTCCTATAAACCCTCCTTCAAAACAGAAGCAATACATAAGTGTGTGCATCGATTACCTGACAAAGTGGGTAGAAACAAAAGCAATTAAAGTAGCAACAGAGGAAAAAGTAGCTGATTTTCTAAGAGAAAACATATTCTACGAGTTTGGGTACCCAAGAGAATTGGTCATAGATCAAGGCAGTCAGTTCACTTCCTATTTGATTGAATACCTGCTCACACATCATAAAATCAAGCACAGGACTTCCACCCCTTAACATCCACAAGCCAATGGGTAGGTGGAAGTCAGTAACAGATCTTTGGAAGGAATTCTGACCAAGGTAGTGAGCAACAACAGAAAATATTGGGTAGGCCGATTAAGTGAGGCCACCTAGGCCTACAACACAACATGGAAGACCACCACAGGGTTCACACCCTATGAACTGGTCTATGGGAAGAAGGCTTTGATGTAAATAGAATTTGAATATAGTACACTAAGGATGGAAGCTCAGGTGGACCTAGACCTCAGCCATGAACAAAAAGAAAGACTACTCCAGCTCAATGGATTGGATGAACAAAGATTGGAAGCCCTCATCCACATAGAGGTAGTTCAGCTTCAGAGGAAGATATGGCATGATAAGAGTATCAAGGAGAAGCGATTCTCAGAGGGAAATTGGGCAGTACTCTATGATTCAAGGTATAAAGACTTCAAGGGCAAGCTGAGGACAAGATGGCTGGGACCCTACACTGTGGAAAAATGCAATAACAATTCTTCAGTTCTGACCATAACCATTGATGAGGAAGCCATCCCCATGCTTGTCAATGGACATAGGTTGAAAATTTACAGGAAGCCCCTATCCAAGAAAGAGTTCATTGAATATCTAAGTAAAATAATGATGGTAGTGGGGCATGTCTCAGCTTCCACACACTGAAGAAATATAGAAGAAAAGGAAAAAATAATAAGGACTCAAGTGAAAAACTCCATGAAGCACTTGAGTCCCATCATTGGGTTGAAAACCTCTTCTGAAGCAACCTAGTGATGCAAAAACAATAGAGAAAAAGGAGAATAAGGTCCCTGGGTGAAAACCTCCCTTGGTGGTGCCCAGGGTAGGTAATCAGGATGAAAACCTCCATGAGGTGCTCTAGTTGTCTTTAAAAAAAAAAAAACAAAGAAAAGAAGAAAAAGAAAATTGAATTTTAATGTGCATTGCAGGTTGCAAGAGGACATTAGGGAGCAAGAGAAGATGCCACAAAGCCTATTTCATCTCCTCCACACTTGTCTCCATCATTTCTTACCTTTCTTCCACCCCACTGTGTTCTTTTTTCAGAAACTATGTGTTCTACAGGAGGCCCTATGTTTTCTATAGAAGGCTCCTGTAGAAATCACCGAGAGTAAGAAATGGTTCCAAAAGTAGTATTGAGGGGCTAGGAAGCTTCATGAAGAGCATGTAAACCCTCCTACAACTACCCATCCTCCTTGCCATCCATCCCACACCTGCATCACATCATCATCATCATCATTTTTTCCCTCCCTATCACAGGGAAACACAAAAACTAGTTTTTAGAAAAAAAACAAAAAATAAAGGGAGAAACACCTCAAATCTCACCTGCAACTTACCAAGTACCTATCCATCTCCACTAGCATCTTTGGCATCATCCTCATTGCTCCCAACACAAAAATCAGCTAAAATTTTAAAGGGAGAAGAAGCTACAGGAGCTCCTGTAGGAATTCATGTAGCAGCTGATCCCATTAAAATCAAGGCATAGCAGCAAAAGAAGTGAAACAATGGGATTGAAGGAGACATATGAAGCTAGATCCATCTAGACGATACCAACATAAAACAACTAGCCGCACATCAAAAAGCAGAAAGCATGCAGCAGAAAAAGGAGCCAAAATGCCTCACAGCACATACATTCGACTGACAGGTAAGTGACTAACCCGCTCCTTTTTTGCATTGGTGTAATTGAAAAATATGCATAAGTGAATGAGATGGTTAGGATTGAATTAGAAAAGGTGGCTAGTTAGCTGGCCACCCTCATCCAGTTGATTTCACTCATCTGAAGATGCCACCACACGTGCAAGAAGTCAAACTCATAGAGAAATCCCAAGGACAGGTAGTGGAGGGTTTACAAACTTCCATGCAATGATGAGAGGTGATTTTGGAAAGAAATCTTGATGACAAGGCAAGTGGGGACCAATGGTCCAAATATGGCAACGTACATTTTTTTCCAGTTCACCCCCTCACTGGAAATATCTAAAAGAAGAAATAAGTACTCCTCCTCGAAACTCCTTCACCACCTTTTCTTTCATTTCATGCTCATCCACTTAGGTGCAGAAAGCTCTTTTTCACCCCCATAGCCTCAAAACCATCATTCTCCATCGCTTTCATCCATCTTCCTGCTATCGGCGTTCTACAGGATCAGTTACAGGTTCTATAGGAGCACTTGCAGGCAGTTCTATAGGAGGGGTAGTAAGTTGTTTTTAGGGAGAAAACATGGTTTTTTTGCTCGATTTCTGGCTTGAGGAGGCAGGTTTTGTGCATAACCACCTTGATTATCAATATGTGCAAGGAATGATATAATTTTTAGGAATTGAATCCATACAAGAATAGGAATTACATAAACAATTTCTGCCTGTTTTCTTTAAAAAAAACACATAGTTTTTCTCTGTTTCCCTGTTTTCTACAAAAATTCTTGTCTCCATAATTTGGTGTTCATAATGGGTATAAGAAAAATGACAGGGGGATTCATGAGGAAGGAGCCCACAAATTCAACCAAATTCCATTAACATCCCCAGGTAATAGCCATATTCACCAGAGCAAATTGGATGCCATTTTTTGAGAAATTCTGAGGGTTTGATGAAGAGGTTGCTCAGAAATTTGCCCTTTCTTTAGTCCCTCACTCAAGGACCCATGCCATTATTAAATTTAGAGGTCTCTCCATGGAAATAACCCCAGAATTCATCAGTAGGGTTACCACCCTTCCTCTTGGATTACCTTTGAGCAAAGATGAAAAGCCAATTGGATAGTATGCCAAGAAAAACTTCTTCCAAAACAATGAACATCCTGTAGAAGACAAAAATAGCATTAGAAGAAAAAGCATACCCTACCCTTGGGATGAGGTCAGTTACCAATCATCAAATATATTTCCTATGAAGGGAGGTATATCATAGTCTATGGCTACCATTTTAGACTTCTCCATGAGCTGAGATATGCCATGGACACTCCAACACCCCAGAAACTTTGTTGGCTCCCCGTTAGTGGTGGTCTAGAAGGTCAATGCTCCCTGTGTGTTTTGTGGCGTATGCTTAAATCTAGCGATGTGTCTGTTTACTAACACCTATAGGTGATGGAGTCACGATTGTCATTACACCAAAACCTGCAGGTATTAGTAAACATACACATCGCTAGATTTAAGCACACGCCAAGAAACACACGGGGAGCATTGACCTTCTACACTGACATTAACAGGGAGCCAAAAATCTCCCCCCCAACATGAACCCAGTGTGTTTCGAACTCAAGACCTCTCGCTCTGATACCAATTGTTAAGAAATTTACTGCATAACATAAATAACTACTGAGAGGAAAAAATAACTAGCAACAACCATAAACACATAAACACAAATGTTTATCCAGGAAAACCCCAAATCCAGGGAAAATTCCCAACCTAATAAGATCTCATTAGCATTGTCCAAAACCCCTGGCCAATCCGACCAAGTGAGCCTTTACCACTCACCTCGAAGTCTTGCATTACAATGAAGCCCTTTCAGCGTTTATAAGCTCCATTACATATAATACCACGGGCATAATACTATGGGTGCACAATACCATGTGCCCCAAAACCATCATTGTTTAACCTGGTCAACTTTGACTCTATCCTGAGTCAAGTTTACCTAACAAACTCAGCATCCCATATTTTCTCATGCCCTCATAGACTCCAGCATTAAGTTGAAGGCAGGAGGTCCAGATCAGCGGTCTCACCATGGGTTAATTAAAATGTTAGTGGAAGAAGCCCTCCATACCTTCAAAATCACCATAGGATGGGAGATTTTCTGAAACATGACAATAGAAGATGACATAAAGGCCCTCACATATGATATCAGTCTTTCTGATAGTGGGGAGGAGGAGCAGCAAGGGGGAGAAGGGGAAGAAACTGAGGAACAACAAGGGGAGAAGGAAGAAACCAAAACAGAGGAGGAAGAAACCAAAATAGTACAAGAGGAAAAAAAATCAATAGAGATAGAGAAAAAATACTAGAAGGATAGTCACAGGGGAAGGAGGAAGCAACACAGGCTCAAGAACCTAACCGCCAGCCAAGTTTGGGCTCTTACTACAATCTTCTTGAGGGGGAAGAATCATTCCACAGAAATTTGAAATCCCACTTTTCTTTGAGTTGGAGAAAGAAAGAATACGAAGCCATAGGTGGATGCAAATCTCCAAATCCAAGGGAGTTGAGGATATTGTCCATATGGAGAACCAACTTAGGGAAAAGGGCAAAGAACTAAGTCAGACATAGAGAAGTAATCACGAGAACTCACCTTCAAACAGTAAATGAATTGCTAAAAAGACAGCTGCATGAAAAAGAGACAAAATTATCATCCATGGCCAGCTGGTCCATGAAGGCACTGCAATGCAAAACACCAGCAAAATCATATGGATTATACCTCAAGGACCAATGGCTACAGCTTCAGATAAAGATGTTGGCACAGAGAGACACAATGCCTTTCCAAGATTACAAATAGTTTATGGACCTCTGTGACTAAAGTTCATCAGAAGACAAGGCAAAAATAGTAGAATTTTGTTTGCATAACATGGCCCCCACAGACATGAATGTGTGGGACCCTAATGCTAGGCTAGGGTACCTGCAACTAATGGCCATGGCATCATGGATGAATTATGAGGAATTAAGAGCAGTAGAGATAAGGAAGTTGATGATAAAGGAGCAGAATGAGCCCCTAATGATGAGAGCAGAGCCATCAAATCCCATGGCTCTCATCAGCACACATCAGCTTCTCGCAAATAATCCCTAGATTTCCCCTAAGTATATCAATGATTAGGATCAAGGCATTGCACATTTTGATGTCATGGAAAGGTTACTTGGGGATGACTGTATTCATGCTTGTATGACGAGGTGGAAAAGCCTACCACACAGTTTGTAGATCAGGGAGTATCACTCCCCAACAAGGATGAAAGAATCATTAAGGAGAGTGCCACTGTACAAGCGCTCTATGCAGAATTTGAAGCTCAATTGGATTGGCCTCAAATTGAGTCCCCAATTGCTACTAGGCATGCTAGAAGGAAAAAAAGAGGAAGAAGAGAAACAACAGTGAGAAGATGTGGAAAAAAATGTAGCATTCCATGAAAAAGAAGAGGAGGTCACATCAGAAGCATGGGGTGTCAGGGAGGCCATCAGGGTCATCAAAGATGAAGAGATGGACTAAGTTGCTCAAAAGATGAGCAACACCTTCAGTAGGGGGATGATGATGAGCCACATAAATGGGTAAACTATATGGGCTCATCTTCCCTCTTAACATAGTTTAATCAACCATTCTCTTAGCTTATTGCATGTTTTTTTATTATATTTATGCTTATGGAGTGAGTTGGGTTGGTTGTGTTGCCATGGAGTCTAATATGTGTTTCATGCAAGTTTTTGTTGAATTTTGAAGATAGAGTCAAAGATTTAATGGATAATTGGAAGAAATAATTTGAAGTGGAGAAAGGAGAAGATTTATAGGAGGGCATCCCCCTCATTTATGACTCCCCACTTCGAATTCTCCTTCATGTAGCTCGGAGCACAAATAGCCAAATCAATGCACTAGGAGGAAACCGAGCAAGTGGGGGATAACTTATGTTTATCTCGAGTTTTGGGAGCCAAGCCTCCTTGATTTTAAGGAAGCTGTTGGGAGCTTTAGTTGTATAAGTAGAAAGGCCTAGGGACTCATTAGGAAGTTGGTCAAATTTTAGAATTTTTGTTGCAGCTTTGCTCTGCTCAACTTCGAGCTTACTTTTGTTGACAGTTTCATGTAAGCCTATTATTATTTTGATAATAAAGATGAGATCCTTTTTGAGCTAGCACTGAGTTACCTCAGAGGGCTAAAACTCTTGGTTTAGGTCCGAATCCAAGTAGCCAAGCTCCTCTTTTGTATTTACATGCTTTGTTTCAGTTTATGGATTAGTTGATATTAGATAAATTCCTTTCTTGGTTAAGAATAGGTTGCTTTTGGTAATTTAGAAGGTTGTTTTCATTGCGTTTTCTATAGTAGTTTGAACAGTGATAGAATGAATATACAAAAAGGCCATCAACGGAGCCTTGGCCTCCTTTCCTCCCTTTGGGACCATGAACTGAGGCCAAGACCCTCTTGCTACCACAAAAAACATAGATTTGCCTTCTCCATAGGATTTCTAGTGTTGCAATTTGTTAGAAGGTTAATTATTTGCTTTAGATCTCTTTCACCATGCTCATTTCTGTCTTGAAATAGTTTTCCATCCATTCTTTCTCAACTTATAGCATTTTTTTAGCATTTCTTTCCATAGCTGATAATCTATATTAGCTTGATGCAAAATTCTATTTTTTGATGTACTTAGTTTCCTTACTTTCTTGATCTCCTTGTTTGATTTTTGGGTCCTTTTGCAGAAAATATCTTCTCATAGCATGTTAGCCTACTAGCCATCACATTCTCTCTGTGATCTATGACCTACAGGTTTCCCAAAGCTCACCTCAAATCTGCTTTAGTTTTCTGTGTTTTTCCATAGGATTTCTTCATCTCTCCCGACCATATTTTCCTCTCCTAGCAATATTCGGTGACCCCTAGCTACCTTAACACCTCATCCCAATCTTTAGCTACCCTTTCCACCCACTCTCACACCTTCAAAACCTTCAAAATTGCTCTCAGCATCCTCTTGTAGATCCCCTGCGACCTTCTATAGATTTTCTTGTAGGCTTCTTTTTGAATTCTGATTGTGGGAAAAGCCTCCAGAAGGCCACCTGAGACCTCCTAGGACCCATCCACACCATCCTACATCTTCTCAAGTCCCAAAACCACTCTCCATCACCACCTAATCACTGTCACATTCACAATCAAATAAATTACATGCATGACAATTTCAAATAAGAATACATAAAAATCCAAAAAGATGTTTTTTTCTCATTTACTTCTAGAAATAGCTTGAGTAGATGTTGTTTACTTCCTGAGTATGTAATGGCATTCATCTCTCTTTCTACAAAAGTAGGATTAGTTGGTTAAGTAAGGTTTGCTAGGTTTACTTTACATTTCAGTCTTCTTTTCCTTTCTGCAAGTAGAGTAGCCTCTGTAGAGTAAGATTTCCTTTATTTCATCACATATAGAGCTTCTTTTGGAATCCATAGAAGTTGGCCTGAGCTCCTAGTGATGTTGTGCCAGTTGACCAAGTGACAGCCTGTAGTAAGAACTAGTACTTGTGCATATAGCACCGTCACTTCCAAGTTTGTTACGAACTACCAGGTTGATAAAAGTAAAGTAGGAAGCCCAAGGGTTGCAACATTATTCCTACAATACTGGTGCTCACCAATTGCAAGAAAGAAAGTACAAGAAAAGAGATAGAAATTCAATGCTAAATCACACCATTTCCTAATTAATTACCAAGAAACTATGCTTTGCAATAATGCTAAATTATCATGAACCAAATTCTAATATCTAAGCATGTAAGTAAGAAGCATAAAAAATCACTAATGTGCAAGTAAAGGGACTGAAATAAATCTATTTTTGCCTTTCTGTCTTTTCATGCAAAATCAAGTATGCAAAGTAATTTCCTTTGGTGATGTGGCAGGTGAATTAAGGATGTTGGAGGTTGGATGGAAGGGTTAGGATATGTTTGGATGGTTTGGGATACCCTTGGGAGGCTTTTGGTGACTTCCTAGAGGTTTTCTCTCAATTCAGCCTCAAAACAGGCCATTTCAGGAAAGCCTACAAGATGTACTAGAAACCTACAGGATGATCCTGTAAGAATTACAGTGAACCTACAGGACATAGACAAGAGAAAAACGTGAGGTGTTTGAGGTGATGGAAGGCTTAGGGAATGTGGTAGATGGTTGGAATGGAGTAAGAAAATGCATAGGATCACTCAGAACTCAAAACAAAGGTTGGGAGATGGATGGATTTGCTCAAAAAGCTTGGACAAGTTTCCTACAAGATGTACAAATTCATTATAATTCATCAAATGACCAATAAAATCGAATCCAAATTAGATGGGACAAATTTTGTTATCAACTAGGATGTCGTAGGTCCTCATTCCAAGTGGAATCACTCAAAAATACCTCTAATAAACCATGCAAAAAAAAAAAAAAAACATTACTAGTTGAAAATCTAGAAATTCGAAAACTAGTGAGCTAGTAAATTCGAAAAGTTCCTAACCAAATCAAGTGCAAATGCAATGGGGTAATATTTGCTATAAGATAGATTTTTTTTTTATCTAATGCAAGTGGAATCAAGTCGATTGAATCTTGTTAGAATGCTCTAAAAAATAGCAAAACAATACTGTTCTTCGCTAAAAAGGAGGTCCAGCAATCTAGATTTGGGAATAAGAAGACTAGTCCAAGCAACTCAATGATTACTATGAACTTCCAAAGCTTTTCCAAGGATGAAATAATGCTTGTGATTCTGCAAAAGAAATTACATCAACCATTTAACTCAATCTTAAAACAAGAAATCATTAATACTAAATGCAGAAATAGAAAGAACTAAAAACTAGAGATGCATGCGAATAAGCAGTGAAAAGAAGGAAAGGAAATGATACAAAAGGACTCTGAGGTTCCTGGGATGGAAAAGCCCAAGGAAACATAGAGACCTATGGAGAATAAGAAGATTTAGAAGCTGAACATGACACCAATATTCACTATTTTCATCAATAGAATTACATCCCCCCAAGACAATACAATGGAGCTACAAGAATATAAGCTCTCTCCACAATAAAACTAATGAAAATATATTGCTAGAGGAAAATTCGACTTGCTACTTACAAAAAAATGAATGAGAATCATTCCCCATGAATGGAGGAAGCTTTCTCCACTGAAATCCCTTAATTAGTGGATCTTCTCCCTTGATTAGTGGAACACATTACTATATTTTCTCAATCATTAGAGTTCCACATTTGTGTCATAATTCCATAATATCTTGTTGACTTATTATTCATTATTGATACTCGAGTAGTAGGAAACAAGTCCCTAAATTACCTCCTCCTCCAACTCTTCATGATCTCCCAATATTCTCATAATATTCCACAAAAATAAATAATATTAGGCAAAAATATTCAATTATTCATAAACCTTGCTAATGAATATATTAAAGTTAAAAATAAATTATCTAATGCAAAAAGAGAGGCTTAATGTGCTGAAGGATGGTCATAGGCTTTAATTTATATTTTAAATTAGAGGCATGGGCCTTAATTTATGTCTAATTTAGAGGCCCATCATACCCCCCTCCTGAAAGTGTTGCTCATCCTATGAGCAACTTAGTGACCTCATTGTGCCTTGTCCATGGCCCTGGTGGCCTCTCTCTTCTGCATTAAGAATCTTGGTTGTAAGCTCTCCAAGGACAAGCCCAAAAACATATTTGTTCAAAGAAAAATCATTGTTCCGTGAGACTGTTAGATTTATTTCTTTCCCTTATTCAAGATGAGTTCTTGAATATTTTTTAGTTTGGGAAGGTCTTCCACACCCTTATCAACCTTATGCTACCTTGTTTTGCCATTTGGACACCTCTAACACCTTGAAAATGCATTTAGACTAATTTTTTAATTTTTTTAATTTTTTTTATTTTTTTTTAAACTAATTTTGTTTTTAAGGGTGAATGCAGGGATGATGATGGTGGGCAAGCTATGGTGATGGAATGATGAAGGGGGTTCATTTTATTGGCATAGAAAATCATTTTGCCTTAGGATTGCTTTCTGTAGGAGTTCTGGGTCACTGTAATTCCTACAGGATCATCCTGTAGAAAACACAATCCCTTTGTAAACTGAAGTAAAGGAGTGGAAAAAATGATAGAAATGATGGAGGAAAGAATGGTAATGAGTAGTAAAATAAAAATTTGAGTGACAGGGGTCTCTTTGTGATCCTCCTTTTCTCTTTGACCATCCTTCTCGCTGACCTGCAAATGGAAATTTCATGAAAATGGAAAGGATTCTCTCTTTGTTTTTTTTTCTTTTTTTTTCAAGAATGAAATGGGATAGATGAGTGATGAATAGATAGTGAATATGAAGTGGATGGAGGGCTTGGAGTGCTATAGTGAGCTTGGTCTTTATAAAATTTTCTTCCTTTAATTGTTGTCCTCATTCCTTAAAATCATCACCCTTCATAATTTGACTTTACAACATTGCGTGAGTGAAGGAGTGAGTTACAATTAACTAGCTGAAGGCAGTTGGGGCTGTTGACCAATCCCTAGCTTATAAAACCTCATCTCTCATGCATTGACAAAATTTATAACTATAATATGCTCAAGAGAAGAGGTCAAGAATAGTACTTGTACCTACCTGATGGTTATTAGAGAGACATGCATGTTGCTGCTGAGTTGATGTTGATGTGCAGGTGTTGGATGGTGATGTTGATGATCCTAGTGCTACTGCTAATCTCTAGAGGAGCTTCTTTGACCTTTGGATCTCCTTTAAAACTGCTCACTTCCAATCCTATAGGTGTTGTTCTATATCATGTAGCTTTACAAGACAATGACTTGTTTTGTCCATATCTCTGAAACAATAGAATGGATTGGTTGCCACAATCATTATGCACCTCTCCATAGAAAAATTTTGTTCAATGGATGCACGGATCTTGAGAAAATCTGAAAATGGATGAAGGTGATGGAGGTCAATTTCTTGGAAACCGTGGACTAGAATTTGCTTAAATTTATTGGACATGTTATCATCATCCATATGCATTTCCCCATGAAACGGAGTTTTAAATGGATGCACAGATATTGAGAAAATGCAAAAATGGCTTAAGGTGATGGAGGCCAATTTATTGGAAACCGTGAACTAGAATTTGCTGAAATTTCTTGAACATGTTACCATCATCCATATGCATCTCCCCCTTAAGCAACTTGGCAAATGGATGGATGGTTTTCAAGTTATGGCAAAAACCAATTTCTTCTCTATGTATTTTTGTATCCTGTAGTAAAATAAAGCATCCTGTAGTTTTTTAGGACAACAAGGAAAATGAGTGGTATAAGCTTGAGAATGATGGGTGGATAGTGAAAATAGATGAGGGTGATGGATTGACATGGCCTCGGCCTTGTTGGAGAATTTGAGCGAAATAGGAGACTGTCAAAAATTGATTTTTTTTTACTAGGCTTGACCAATTTTCCTTTTGGTACCAACTTGCAGATGTTGGAGAGTACATGTATGCATGGAGCAAGGATTCTTTTATTTTTTATTTTTCTTATTCTAGGCCTACTATCCACCTCAATGAGATTTTCAACTAGTAGGTCTACCTAGGTGCTTCAAAGGAGGTTTTCACCTAGGATCCTCTTTCTTTTTTTTTTAGCCCATTGACCACCTCATGGAGGTTTTGAATCAATGAGCCAATCTGAGGCACCTCCAAGGAGGTTTTCACCTTAGATATTTATTTTTTCTATTATTTTTCACTATTATTATTCTACACTACCCTACTTGAAAAACAAAATCACTTTCGAGTATAAGAATACTTCCAATGGAGCCATGTGCACATCAAGATGACAGACAAAATGATGTGGAGGCTTGAGATGTATGCATTGACATGTACCTAGATTTCAAAGACCAAATGATTTGACATTGAAAGGATCAAGCATAGTTGAGGAAGAGAATGATGTTGCAACTTAGTGACTGTCTAGAACGTATAATTTAAAATAGTTGTGATGTCCTTGGTCCTTTTGCTGATCTGGATCATTCTTCATGTCTTCTTCTACCATGACCTTCAAATATTCCTCTTTTTGATGATTGTTCTCTTGAATACATGGAGGATTTGATGGTAACCATAAGGGAGTTCTCTCGATCTCTGATTTTTATGTCTGTTCTTCATCAATCACAACCCATGGTTATATGGTCTTCTTATTTGAATCTTATTCTTTTGGATGTGGTCCTTCAATGATGTCAAGATGATCTCCTTTTTGCAATACTCTTCCTGAGCTATGGTGAATACCATTGAACTCAAGAGGAGATGCTTGGAAGTATTGTACTTCAATGTGTGGGTTTGGAAATGGTGGTATAGGTAGCTGAGTGGGAGTGTATATTTGAGATGGATGTCGATGGGGTTGTGGTTTTGGTGGAGGTGAATGGTAGGGATAACATGGAGTTGGGTATGGAGGATATTGAGGAAAATATTGAGGATATGGTGGATGGCTCCCATAAGTTCCTTGCCAACCTTGTTGCCAAGATTGTTTTTGGGGTCGAGATGGCGAATGTTACCAAGGAAAGAGTGTGTTCCAATTACTTTGAGGTGGATGTGCATAATATTGAAATTGTGAATTAGGCTCTTGCATCATATCAGGCTAAATAGGTTGTCATGGTCCTCTTGGAGCTACATAACATAGTTTCATTGGCAATTGACTTGCTCCATTTTCCTCTTGGTAAACTTCCTTCAACCTTGGTAATGATGGGCAATGTTTAACATCATGTGATTCTACAACAAAAATATCAGCATTTTCTTTTCCTTTATCTTGCATTCTTAACATTTCTACTTATTTTGTTAGATTTCTAAGAATTTTTGTTTTAAAATCATCAAACAAATTTCCAAGTTTAGCTTGACTTACAGATCTTGATGCTGATTTACCTACTCATGCTTTTCCTCTTGATATGTGTTTGCATGATTCACAAATTTCCTCAAATGATAATTGGTATATATCACCTCTACTTATGAGATTAAGGAGATCAATCCAATCATCCCTAATTGTTCTAAGTAAGAGGGTTTTTAGTGTGTTGGATCCTAATGCTGTAGTTTTTCCCTCTTAACATTATACATGAACCTCTCTATTAGATTCTCAAGACTCTCATCTTCTCTTTGACTCATTGTAAAGATTTCTTTTTTAAGATCATGATCTTTATATTTTTCTAGGAATATCTTTTGGATATCATTCCATGATCTTATTGAATTATTCCCTAAACTCATGAACCATTTAAGAGATCTATCCTTCCATGTTGCTGGAAACAATCTCAATTTTTGAATATTTAATAAGTAACCATAACATTTACAAAAAATATCAAATTCAAAGAGAAAGGTTTCCAGATCCTCTGACCTTAGACCATGAAATTTTGGAAAAAAGGATGGAAGGATGTTCTTCATGTGTAGACTTCCATCAGTATCTTGAATGGGAAATCCGATAGGAACTTCCTCAATTTCATCATCACCATCAATTTCTTCTACATTATTCGCCATATTCTTCTTCTACCTGTAAAAGTGAATGGCGATATGGCTCTTACTGCACCATGTGATCGAATGGGGGGGTGGGTTAATGTTGGAGAACTTTGTTTTTGTTTTTATGATTGAATGAAATCTATAATGCAATGTAATTTTCTACTTTTGAAATTAAATATGCCTAATGCAAATATTTTGTTTTTGCAAAAAGTGAAAAGACATGAATCAACTTGGGAAGAAAACAATGCATACTTTGACACATCCTCGGAAACAGAACCAAAAATTGATGCACCTTGGTATTGAAACAAGAATGCTGCATTTCCTAAGGCTACCAACTTTAATTATCAACCCTTGGTTCGTACAAACTTAAGAGGTGTCGGCACTATATGTGTGGAATAAAATGTGTACTTCCTTTGTTGTCATGACGTAATGTAGTGCATGTACTAAAGTCAAATCCTAAACTAATTATAGAAAATGAAATGTTCGAAATGAAACCTTAACCTATTGCAAGAAAGAAAGTACAAGGAAAGGGACGGAAATTCAATGCTAAATCACACCATTTCCTAATTAACTGCCAAGGAAATATGCTTTGCAATAATGCTAAATTATCATGAACCAAATTCTACTATATAAGCATGGAAGTAAGAAGCATCAAACATCACTAATGTGCAAGTAAAGGGATAGAAATAAATCTTTTGTTTGTCTTTTTGTCTTTTCATGCAAAATCAAGTATGCAAACAATTTCCTTTAGTGATATGATAGGTGAATTAAGGATGTTGGAGGTTGGATCGAAGGAATATGATATGGGTGGATGGTGTGGGAGACCCTTGGGAGGCTTTTGGTGACTTCCTATAGGTTTTCTCTCAATTCGGCCTCTAAACAATCCATTTCAGAAAAACCTACAAGATGTACTAGAAACCTACAAGATGATCTTGTAGGAATCACAATGAACCTACAGGATACAACCAAGAGAGAAATGTGAGGTTTTGGAGGTGATGGAAGGCTTAGGGAAGGTGGTTGATGGGTGGAATGGAGTGATAAATGCATAGAATCACTCACAACTCAAAACAAAAGTTGGGAGATGGATGGATTTGCTCAAAAAGCTTGGAAAAGTTTCCTACAGGATGTAGAAATTCACTATAATTCATCGAATGACCAAGAAACTTAAATCAAAATTGGATGGGAATTTATTTTTACTAACTAGGATGTATTAGGTCACCATTCCAAGTGCAATCATTCAAAAGAACTTTTTTAACCAATGCAAAAAGAATAAAAAACATTACTAGTCGAAAATCTAGAAATTCGAAAACTAGTGAGCTAGTAAATCTGAAAAATGCCTAACCAAATCAAGTCAAAATGCAATGGGGTGATATTTTTTATGAACTGGAATGATTTTTTGATCTAATGCAAGTTGAATCAAGTCTATTTAAGCTCATTAGCATGCTCTAAAAAATAGCATAAATTTATTGTTCTTTGCTAAAAAGGAGGTCCAAAAATCTAGATTTGGGAATAAGAAGACTAATCCAAGCAACTCAATGATTACTATGAACTTCCAAATATTCTCCAAGGATTAAATAATTCTTGTGATCCTAAAAAATAACTTACATCAACCATTTAACTCAATCCCAAAACAAGAAATCATTAATACTAAATGCAGAAATAGAAAGAACTAAAAACTAGAGATGCATGTGAATAAGAAGTGAAAAGAAGGAAAGGAAATGATACAATAGGGCTCTGAGGTTCCTGAGATGGCCAAGCCCAAGGAAACTCAGAGACATATGGAGGAGAAAAAGATTTAGAAGCTAAACATCACACCAATCTTCATTGTTTTCATCAATAGAGTTACATCCCTGTAAGAAAATACAATGGAGCTACAAGAATACAAGCTCTCTCCACAATAACACTAATGAAAATCTATCCTTAGAGGAAAATTTGACTTGATACTTATAAAAAATGATTAAGAATCATTCCCATGGATGGAGGAAGCTTTCCCCACCGAAATTCCTTGATTAGTGGATCTACTCCCTTGATTGGTGGATATGCTCCTTTGTTTAGTGGAACACATTCCTAGATTTTCTCAATCATTGGAGTTCCAAAATTTGTGCCATAATTTTGTAATATCTTATTGAATTATTATTTGTTGTTGATCCTTCAATAGTAGGGAACAAGTCCCTAAATTATCTCCTCCTCCAACTCTTCATAATCTTCCCAATATTCTCATTGTTAAACACACACATGGGAGCAACACAATATGAAAGATAAAACATGAGAGTACATTTTTTTACTAACAAAACATATACATTTATAGTACATGGTGTGACTGTTGGGTTCCACATCCCAAGGTCTCTTGGACTTCCTTAGTCTATTCCACTTCCACACTAACCCATAGAGGATTAGGTGTCCAACATTCCCCTTGTTATAGACATATTTGGGCACTTCAACGCTAATCTTATATGTCGATAAACTAGGGCTCATCAACCCCTAAAAGAGTTGTTTCATACCCTAAAAGAACATTGTCATCTGATTACATCATTCCCCAAAAGTTCCACTTGAAAACCCATCCAGAAATGGCTTAAACTGAACCATATTGACTGCTCCACTGGCAAGGTGTGATGCATATTGAGTATTACATTGGCCAGGCGCGATGCATACTATTTGGACCTTCTATAGGGTGCGATGGGCAAGGATGGACAAATGTCCGAGACTATTAGCTAGGTGGTTGCTCATGGAATCTTCTATAAGATTCTCCTATGACACTTGCCTCTCTGAATTCGCCTAGGGATGAGTAAGAGATCCAAGAAATCTCCAAGTGGAACCAATTGTAACAAGTGGAATGACACTAATCAAAACCCCAGAGATGACTCAAACTCTTGCACACATCTATAAATGGATCCATCACCTAAGAAATGCAGAGGCTATAATATTGTGAATTGTAAGGAAGTGTTGATAGTTTGTATTTGAGGAAAAGAGCATTCTATTGTTGGTGTGATCTTACTATTTCATGAGGTGAAGAGGGATTGATGTTGGGAGGATGATGCTGGATCAGACAACTGGGTTGTAATTCTCCCTTCTATCTAATAAGGTTCTTCAAGTTTTCTTCCATATGATTGTGCAATTGTGAATGTTATCATTTGTGAATGCTATTGTATGTTAATTATATATCTGATTCTGTAGTGTTTATGTTATAGTAGATCAATATGCTTTGATGGTTATTTGTTACTCTATTTATACTGGTACTCTGCAAGTGGGATAAGTATGGGGAGGACTTGCAAGCTCTGTCAAAGGGGAGAGAGATCAAGCAAGGGATTAAGTGGAAGTTCCAGGTTGGCCCCCCCATCTTTATCTTATCTATTGTGCATAGAAGAAATCATTGAATTAATTTAAACTATTGTTTCTAGGGTAGCTGCAAAACCTAAAGGGCTAGTCGATCGAAAGGACACTAGTTTTCCCAGAAACAAATTGGTGACTCTGCTGGGGATCGAATAGATGTTTGTTGGTTGTTATTGTTTGTTTTATAAACTATAGACAGAGCCTGAAGTCAGCTAGGTATCCTTCAAACTGCTCTTGCTCTGCAATTGCATAGTAGATGAATGTTGCTTCAGTCACTCTCTAGTTCAGTTTATGAATTAAACATTTGACTTACACGCATTCTAGATGCCCTTTTGGTAGCTCAATAACCTCTACAGACTTGCCTCTGTACTTTTCTCTTTACTATCCATCATAGCTCAGCTTAACTCATTGTAAACTGCAGCACATCAGAGCCAAAACACACTTTAGTTGCACTCCCTAGTGCATCGCACTGTCTGTCACTATAAACCAGTATGCATCACACCTCCTGAGTGTGTAAAGTGCAATGCATCCCTATTTCTATGGAGCCTAGGTGCGATGACTGACTAAACCTATTTCCATTCTAGAAATTTGGGGATTTTGTCCTTGTTTTTGATCTTGTTTAGTTGTTTTGCTGTTCATGAACAGTGTTTCTTGACTAAATCTTGCTTGCATCACATAGATCAGCGGCCATAGATTAGGATTAGTAAATGTTTTTATGTATTTTTCCATCATTTACAATCCTTTATCGAAAAGTTGTTTACATCGATCTGTCACTTTGGCACAAAAAGTGTCGTAACTTTCATTTTGTGTCAGAAAAGAGAAGTGTCGTGGATTCTTCCTTCCTTGAATAGTCGATTGAAATTTTCGTCATGTATTTGGTTTGATTTGTTTTTATTTGAAGTTTCGAAAGCATTTTTTATTCAAAATTGAAAAGTGTCATTTAGTCTTCCTTTCTCTTTTGAAAAAGAAATTATCAAAAATGTCGCTTTGAGTAAAATATTTCAAACATTCAGTTTTCCTTTTTGGCATTTTTCACATTAAGGGGAACAAAAACAAATACATGCATTTGCATTTGCATTTAGTTTGTGTGTGAAAAATGATTTAGGAAAAATGCACTAGTGTGTGCTCTTTTCTCTTTGTTTGAAATAATTGTAATCTTCTTTCTCTAGTAGCTAGGATTTTCATTGCTCAAAATAAACAAAGATTGTTTATCATTGTAGATTTCATTTTAGGAATCTCAAATCAACATCACACAGTGAACCATTGAAAGGAAAAATTTAAACAAGATCAACTCTAAAATAAATTTCAATGAACCTAACAATGCTTTGGAACTTAACGCAACACATCTAGAGGTCTAGGCTAGAGATGTGTTCTGGCATCGTAAAAACTAGTAACTGTCATTTTGATCGAAGGTTGGGTGATTCCTCCTCCTTGATATGACAAGTGATAGCATGGACTTGTGCTCCCTGTACCATCACGTATATATTGGGAGACCACAATAGGCTTATATCCTTTATCCATAGGAAGCCGAGTCTGCCGCCTTATTCATTGCAATGCACTAAACACAACATTCGAGAAGATTGACTGCCATACATAAGTCCTTGGTAATTTCTCTTTAATTTATCACCAAGGTGTATATTGAAGTTTTGTGATTGGTTTGGTAATCCCTCTATCTAGATTTTCGAGAGTAGTCACTTTCGCTCCTTTTTGACTCTTTAAAAGAAAAGGTCCATCTGAGCACTTGTCACTTCAGGCTCATTAAAAATTGAAGGGGACTAGATTCATCTTTAGCTTTTTCTTGACACTTAAAAACTAAAAAAGAAAAGTTGTGTCAAAGCATCTTTAAAATTAATTGAATTCTGAATAACATCCCTATTCCTGATTTGATCTTAGATTGAAATATATGGAGGCAAATTCGAGCTCCACCAATCAAGGAATCCCTTTGGAGGGGAATCCTAGTCCTTTCTCTTCTTGGGGAAATATTGGTGCTTCGTATATGGCTACATTGTCCCTTCCGAGGATTACCATTGGCCTGCCAGTATGACTGTTTTCAACTTCTGTGGTTCAAAATGTCGTGATTCCTTCGCAATCAAGTCAACCTCCAGTTGATACTGAAGTTGACCCTTCGCCTTCTTCTTCATTTGTCTCTCCCTCCCCTTCTTCCTCTTCGCTCGATGAAAGTAGTGATGCTAGTAACCAGGTGGATGAGAAGAAGAAGAAAGGGAAGGAGAAGAAGAAGAAGCCAATTCAGCAAGGGGGCAACCAAGCAACCTCTGCTTTGAATGCATCATCTGGTCAAAATCTGCACATTAGACTTTCCAAAGCCAAATTTCCATGTGTAATTTGTGCGGGTGACCACTTTTCCTGAGACTGTCCTTGCTTTCCTCAGATCTCGAGAGAATGGTCTCCCCGTTTGTGCCACCCTATGTCATCAACTTCTGAAGAACATGTTGATAACACACCTTCAACTAGTGATAAAAAAGTTCATGGGCAGATGAGAAAAAATAGGTTTCCATGTAGGTTATGTGAAGGGAACCATACCCTTCACCTTTTCCCTTTTTGGATGAAGCCAAAAGAGTGTTGGATAAACATCTTGCTTCACTGCATCGACTTCCATCTGGCTACAAGAAACTCTCCCTGAGTCCTTTACTAGTTGAAAAACCGACTGACTTAAATCAACCATCGGTCGAAACCACTCTCTCTGAAAGTGAATCTGATAAGTCTATACTCGACCAAAATCAATAGGTCGAGGTCACATTTGACCCAGTTTTACCTTCAGAAAATTGTACCCTTCCCGAAGAGAATGGAAATGATACCGTTCAAATTATTTTTATTACTTTAGATTCCGATGAACTTGGGGGCAATCCACCCGTTCCTTCACAACAGGAGGAAAATACCCTAGTTCTCTTAACTCAAGGAGTTAATTCACCCATTTATCTGGTACCACCTCCAAGTAGTCTAGTCACTTCCGTCGATTTGAATTGACTAGCAAGATCCCGCCTTCCTTCTCATGTACCTTTCCGGATCATAGTACAAGTTTACAAAATGATCGTGTCTAGCACTATCATAGATGAGGGTGCATCAGTGAGTATAATTTCCTCAACTGCTTGGAAATCGCCTGGTTCGCCATCGCTTATGCTTGTTATGGAAAATCTATTAGGCTTTAACAAAGGAAGAAATCGACCGTTAGAGATCCTTCCTAAGTTACCGATCACTTTAAGAAGGAAACCTGTTCATCTCAACGTGATGGTAGTCCCAAGACCTTTAGATTACAATCAACTCCTTCGATGTGACTATGTTTATAACATGGAAGCTATTGTTTCAACACTCTTCTGAGTGATGTGTTTCCCACATGAAGGTAAAATTGTCATCGTTGACCAGCTTTCATTCCCCGGTCCAAGCATAGCTCCAAGTCAATCATCATCCCTAAATGGTCCTTTTACATCAGCGGTATCTCTTGAACCTTCATTCCATCCACCTAATTTCCATGAGTAGTCTGGTGAATGTAACGAAGCTTAGGGGGCATGCACCCTTATCTATTCTGGGAACGAACCTAGCTGAAAAGATAAGTTTACCTGTAGGTTATGTGATTGGTCTGACACACCATTCACCTTTTTCTATTCTACGGACGAAGCTAAGGAAGTGTTTTGTCTTCTGGATGAAACCAACCTACCTAACCACAGTAATTTCCATATGGCTACTGGAGACTCTCATTTTCATCATACTCGGGGCATGAAAACCCTTTTTTTTCATTTTCAATTTTTAGTTTTGTCATTTCTATCTTTTTAGTTTTGTCTTTTCTAGCTTTTTAGTTTTGTCATTTCTAGCTTGCGTAAAAATGAAACTAAAACCGAGCATAGTTCCCCCATGGTTCAAGCTTGTTAAAAAATGAACCCACCTTCAGTAAATAACCCTTGTGATTGTCGTTCTATCATCCTTTTGAACCTTGGTTGTGTACCTCTCATCACCTCCATTCTTTTGGCTGATCATACGCTTCCACTTGGTTGTTTACCCTTTTCGAGGAACAGCTGCGACGAGTGGTCTTATTAGGCAACCTCCTCACATAAAGTACCATGTTTTGAGAAGTTCCAAGCTCACCCAGAACCAGTTGCTACCCTAGACACCACTCGTTCCTCAAAATTGAGTCTCCTTTAAACCCTTTTCCGACTCCTTAAATATGAAAAGATTGCTGAGCACCGGCTTTTCCAACTCATTAAAGTGATTGTAAACATCATCCCTCCTGTATATTTTAATCTTTTTTAGACCTGAGGGATTATCTCACGAAAAATATCAAGCACTTGTCTTTTCGGCTCGTTAAAGTGATCAGAAAAGTCATCGCTTTTGTATTATTTTATCCTTTTTCGGACTTAAGGGATTATTCTACCAAAAAGAACTTCTGGATTTTTCTTTTCATCCCTTTTCAAACTCTCTAAACATGAAAAGGACTGATTTATCCTTGTCGTTAACTTGCTAAAACAATAGCAACAAACTTGTCCATTCTAGACAAGACCGAGTTCCACTATCGCTAGACTCGTTAAAACATAGCAACAGGTTTGTCTGAAGGGAAAATTATAGAACAAGCATATGTTATCTTCCCCAAGCTTAACAAAAATAAATTGGTACTGGTCAGCAATGAATGGGTAAAAAGGGAAGAAACTTGAAGAAGTTATGGTAGTAGGTCACTCTTAAACATGACACTTTCACTCCATCACCATTATTGAGTCGGGTTGGGTTATTCTGTTCACTGGTCATCTCACCATTGGTCTTTTACACCATCCATCTTTTGGGGTTAACACTACCAATCCATGTCAATGTCTCTGACATGTTCAAGATAAGTCATTCAATTGAGAAACCACAATCTAGTTAATGCCTCATCCACTGCAATACCTCCAACCTTCATTTTTTCATGACCGCCATTCCTGAACCTTGTGTCATCAGATCATTTTCACCTCCAAAAATAATTTTCTTCTTTTTGTGTCGTAGATGTGGGATACATCAAGGCCCTCCTACAAAGAGTCACTTCTTGTTGACATCAGCTCATTATCCAAGAAGTTGACTTAGAAACACCCCTTTCAGTGCTTTGAAGCTTGCATGCCTCAATGGAAAGTTTCTCACCTCCAATGATAGGTTGACATCAATGGCCTTCAACCGAAAGCCTTTGCATGGTGTTCGACATCAAAGCATATATTCACACCACGTGAATTGTACTGTAGTACCTTGAGGGTCATTATCATTATTGGTGATTCCTCTCACGCCTGTTAACAACTCACATTATTGGCTGGTAATCAGGTGATGTCTTTCCATGTTCGACTTCAAAACATCTCTTCACATGGATTGACTTGTACATCGGGCAAAGATTGAATGAGTTTGAAGACCCCAGATCTAGTTTCATCCATCTAGGCTATGATACTTTCAGGGATATAAAAACATCAAATGTGCAAAGGCATTGCACAGATGGTCATCTGACCCAAGGATGATGGCTCTACATCTAAAGAATCACCAGTCTGCATCTACAGATGACCATCTAATCTATGTACATGAAATTAATTTATAAAGCTGAGCATGGGAATGCCCACCTCAACTAGATCATGAAAATTATATTATGATGATTTATTGTAACTTATGCAGGGCACCTTCTAGTTCGAAACCTCAGATCCTCATGATAAAGCATTTCACTCGACATCAAGATTTGCGACTTCATGCTTTAGGGGGAAACTGTTATAGACATATTTGGGAATTTCAACCCCAATCTTATATGTCAATAAAATAGGGCTCTTCAACCCCTAAAAGAGTTGTTTCATACCCTAAAAGAACATGGTCTTCTAATTATATCATTCCCCAAAAGTTCCACTGGCGAAACCATCCAGAAATGGCCTAAACTGAACCATACTGACTGCTCCATTGGCAAGGTGTGATGCATACTGAGTATTACACTGGCTAGGTGCAATGCACACTATTTAGGCCTTCTATAGGGTGTGATGGGCAAGGATGGACAAATGTCCGAGACTATTTGCTAGGTGGTTGCTCATGGAATCTTCTAGAAACTTCTCCTATGACACTTGCCTCTCTAAATTTTCCCAGGGATGAGTAAGAGATCCAAGAAATCTCCAAGTGGAACCAATTGTAACAAGTGGAATGACACCAATCAAAACCCCAGAGATGAATCACACCCTTGCACACATCTATAAATGGATCCCTCATCTAAGAGATCTAGAGGCTGGAACATTGTGAATTGCAAGGAAGTGTTGATAGTTTGTATTTGAGGAAAAGAGCATTGTATTGTTGGTGTGATCTTTCTATTTCATGAGGTGAAGAGGGATTGATGCTGGATCAGACAAGTGGGTTGTAATTCTCCCTTCTATTTAAATAAGGTTCTTCAAGTTTTCTTCCATATGATTGTGCAATTGTGAATGTTATCATTTGTGAATGCTATTGTATGTTCGTTATATATCTTATTTTGTAGTGTTTAAGTTATAATAGATCAAGATGCTTTGATGGTTCTTTGTTATTGTGTTTCTATAGGTGCTCTCTAAGTGGGATAAGTACAGGGAGGAGCTGCAAGCTCTATCAAGGGGGAGAGAGATCAAGCAAGGGATTACGCGGAAGTTCCAAGTTGGCCCCCCCATCTTTCTCTCATCTATTATGCATAGAAGAAATTGTTGAATTACTTTAAACTATTGTTTCTAGGGTAGCTACCAAACCTAGAGGGCTATTTGATCAAAAAGACACTAGTTTTCCTAGAAACACCCCCTTAATCCAAAGGGTTATGTATGAGTCCAAGAAGAGAGTTGTAATACAAAATGTGAAAAAATGCATGGCAGCACTGGGCTGAATGTGTTCTCTAAAATGTTGGTATAAAAGGTGATGATTTAAAGATGACCACTAACACTGGAATGCTTAGTGTAGTTCCCGTAATTCTTCCAAGTTTGGCATGAAGCTCAAGTCTTCTGCTAGAGGAAGTGCTCCTAATGTTTTGAAGAGGGAAACCTTCAACCAATAAAGGGAGGTCTCACCTCGTATAAAAGGGAGAACTTCAAGTTGGAAAGGGAAGGTTCAACATGTGATGTTTTAAGGATGACCAACAACTCTGGAATGCTTAATGCAATTCCTGGAACTCTTCAAATCTGGCAAGAAGATGAAGTCTTCTGCTAGAGGAAGCGTCCCCAATTCTATTCTCGGAACTCTTCTGAAACTGGCAGGAAGCTGAAGTGTTTTGCTAGAGGAAGTGTCCCAAATTACCAACTAAAGGCATGTTCAGGGGCATCTTTGTCTCTGGCTGCAACTCTGAAATAGGTGTGGCAAGTTGTGGCTCAGGCTTGCTTGATGTGGCTTTGAAGCTTGTATATGACCATCATTTCCCCCCTGTCAGATACAAGGTGAGATGATGGAGAAAAATCAATTGAAAAACTGTTCAATACTCTGGAACAAGTTCAAACGTATGAATAAAATATCTTCTTGGTTGTTGATGCCCATTGCCAAGAAGCGATCCATCCAAGATGAATCTTTGTTCTTGTAGGAGGTTTGTTTTTGAAGCATCTGTGTGAATAATTATTGGTTTTATGACAATTCTTACATGGATGAAGATCAAAAAAATGATATTTCAAATGGCCAACTCGGTCACAGTGTTGGCATTTAACAATCTTTTGTGGTTGTTATGGAAGAGAACTAGAATCTGAAACAGCTGAAGGTGAATTGTCATGAGGAGCAGGTGAACTGTTATGAATGAATCCAACACTTTGAAAGTCCTTGTCATATCCAAGTCCAGTTTTGTGCTTGTTGTGTACAAGCTCTTCCCAAGGTTTGATGATGGGCTTGCGAAGTGCAAGCTGAACTTCTGCATCTTCATGTAACTCCACTACTTTATTGGGCAATGGATCTAAATGAACTTCAACAATATTGACTTGTTGCCTATAGGAGTCTGTTCCAATCCTCTGAACAAAAACAGGTTCAGAATGATGACTCCACTACTGTAATTATTCTTGCTGAAGCTGAGATTCAAGCTCTAAAAATTCAATCTTGTCATGTACATCTTGTAAACAACTATGAATATCGGTGAGAAAATCCTTGGTGATTTTGATTTTATTATCCATAGTAGAGATTATTAGATTGTCCAGTGACTCTAATATTGTACCAATTGGAGCCATCCTCAAAAAATAGTAAAACAATGAAGATCTCACCGCATTCCAAACTCTAATACAATGCTAAGATAAAGAATCTCTCAATATTCTTCAATCTCCAAATTAGTTCAAATATCGAAAACCCCGCATGCTATAACTCTTCTGCTAAACTAAACATGATGTCCATAAATAATAATTTCACTACACATGATATTGGCTGCACCAGTCCTTTCCCAGTCTAGCCCAATTTTTCACATAAAAGGTGGCTTACAAACCTGTACATAATCTCATAAACTGCAAAGCTGAAAGCACATAAGAAGCGCCTTACATTTGCCAATTTTTAAACCACAGATGATGAAGTGCTCACCCCGAAACCATGGGGGTGAAACTTTGTTACAAGATTTTTTTTCAAAACAAGTGCTTACAATATCATCAATTTCTTCATATAAAATAAGCAAGACTGTAGTGAATGGCAACACTCCTAAGTACAAAAACTTAGCACATTCAAGAGGCCATCATTGTGGTGTCTTTATTAGCCCTTACAAGAAATAATCATCTTTTCTCCATGAAACGAAACTATTGATATTTAGTTCAACAACGAGAAATGAATTAGCTTTCTAGAGATCTAAGAGCTCAAACAGCGTAGAAAAATGTATATATGCAAAAACGGTATTTAAAAGCAACACACACACCACAACACACACACAACACAAACAGATATATATATATTATATTATATATATATATATCAAAACAACAGTTATGAAAACAACACATAGATCTCTACCTTTGGCCTTGACATCTGTTGGGGTCGAAGATAGACACAATCACTAACTATGGAAACCTATCTGGATCCATTAGGTGATTTGATAGCTTCGTTGGTAGGCATTCATTGATTTGCATTCTTACATCTCAAAGGCAACATTGTAGGTTTCTCATGTTGGTGTAGGCTTATTACTAGTTGGTTTATGTAGGATGTGAATATTTCAAGCCATCAGAAATCCTTATTTGCATAGAACATAAGCATGGAGGAGATCGTAAATACCAACCACATTAAATATTATTTCACAATATCAAAGATATCTATGGTTATATTTTCATGCACCAATGAAATGGGCGAAAACAGGAAACAAAACCAAATAGCGCCACGCAGAGTCACATAAACTGTAGACTTTCAAGGGAACAAAGTATCGTGATAACCAAATGTATCATGGCCCTGTTGGTGAATCAAGAATTTTGAATATTAATATGTGGATAACAAGACACTATGTGGATAGCTTTCAGGATAGAGTTACATGTGCAACGTAGTTGGAGTGCTCTTGGTTCCGTGGGTTGAGTGGTCATGAAATTCTGTCAAACCCTGCCTCTCCTAAAGCAGTTCTTTTTGGTGGCCTCGATCTAGCCTCGATCCTTTGTAACTCTCTTGATTATAATTGAACCTAAGGAATAAAGAACCATTATCACCATGAATGTTATTACCTTAATCGTCGTCACTATTATCACGTTACAGGGAGGCTATGACTGTCACATCTAGCTAAAGCATTTGTTCCACGCTCCCATTCTTCAAGGTCATAATGACGCTTCGTTTTGGTGCAACTTACTTGTCAGTGGCCTATCAACATGTTCAAAGTAGAATCAGTAGTTCCACCCCCATTCAATACAATGTCACCATCCAATATATGCACTGAAAGGATGGAAAATATCTGTGTAATTCCTTAGATATCCAAAATCGATATGGCATGAATTTCAAGAAGTTCAAGTACTTTTTGCACAATTTGGAAATTGTGATTAGAGAGCAGCCCAGTGAAAATAAACTTTTCCTAGATAGAAGCCTTTACCTATTAGAACCAGATATGAGAGTGGGTAGTGGAGCCATTGCAGGTGAAGGATTTTATCAAAGTCTGAGACCCACAACTGATGGTTTAGCATTGGTAGTGGACTTGTCTATCGAAACTTTTATGATCATACGATTTCAATGATAGAATACTTAAAACAATTTGATACAGTAGCTTGCAAAGAGTCATAGCCTATTTTTGAAGCAGAGGCAAGATATGTCAAGAAAGCTTTGAAGGGGCTCAAAATTAGAGTTATCTATAGGGAGGGCCACAATCAGAAACATGTTGTCAGATGTCTAAGTAGAGATATAACAAAAGATATCACTTTTGAATGGAACAACAATCATAATAATGGAACTTCATTTACTCGAATCATTCATCCATGAGGAATATATGGGAAACAGAGTATCAAGTATGATTTCGGTGATTTTCTTAAGGTCATGAATATGAGAGCCTAGTCTGCATACCCGACTCTGAGCTGGAAAAATGTTGTGGTATGTTATATGCAACGAATATGAGAAACCGACTGGTCATCGCAGAGAATAATACAGTGACTCTGACAATTATGGGCTTAGAATAGCAAGGTTCTAATAGGGCAGGAGAAATAGAGAGTGCAGGAGTAGCGTATGCATATCAGGAGCAGTGATGGTTAATGCAGAGCTGTGACAGTAATTGTATGGGCCATCATTTGTATGGTTAACACAAAGCGACCAACAGAATCTAGTATGGAAACTGGTGGGGAGATTGATAGGCTAAGCGTTAGACTGAGAATGGAAGGCAAGTTCTGCAGAGTTGACAGACTCTTAAAATACCCAGGCCTCTATTTTCAGATTGCTGGAATGTACGTTACATCGAGAATTGTAGAACTGACAGTTATATGAATGTATAGAAGTTACAAAGCAGATATATAAGACATGCGACTTTGCATATGAGGTAGAGGTATAGGACTGGCATGTAAGAAATGCCACAGAAAACAAGTGGCTCATACTTGAGAAGGACATGAGATCGCTCGCTCTGATACCATGTTAAACACACACATGGGAGCAACACAATATGGAAGATAAAACATGAGAGTATATTTTTTTATTAACAAAACATATACATTTATAGTACATGGTGTGACCGTTGGGTTCCACATCCCAAGGTCTCTTCAACTTCCTTAGTCTATTCCGCTTCCACACTAACCCATAGAGGATTAGGTGTCCAACACTCATAATATTCCACAAAATTAAATAATATTAGGCACAAATATTCAATTATTCATAAACCTTCCTAATGAGTATATTAAAGTTAAAAATAAATTATCTAATCAAAGAGAAAGGTTTAATGTGCTGAAGGATGGTTATAGACCTTAATTTATGTTTTAAATTAGATCCAAGGGCCTTAATTTATGTATAATTTAGAGGCCCATCATATGGGATGACTTGTAAGAAATTTACAGGGAAAGCACCGTTTAGACTGGTATATGGACAAGAAGCAGTAATTCCAATGGAGTATATAGTGCCCAGCTTAAGGATCACAATAGCAACTGAGATGGTTGATCGCGAAAGCATGGAGGAATGTTTAGCACAACTACTTATGCTGGAGGAGGATCATTTTCTCTCTAGATTTCATGAACACGTGTAGAAATCCAAGGAAAAAGCATGGCATGAACACCACATTAAGAAGCGCACTTTTAAGAATATATATTTTTTCCTGTCGTATGACAGTAAATTCACAAAGTTTCCATGGATGTTTTAGGTGCATTGGCTGGGACCCTATGTAATCAAGGATATTTTGGAGGGTGACATAGTTCAACTCGTGAAGCTAAATGGGGAGTTTTTTGCTGGAAGGATTAATGGAAGCAAATTGAAGGTATACAGGGATGATCCCTTTCCTACAAGGTTGCCATGACTATATGAGAACATGAAAGTCTTAGTGCTTCAAGTAGCTGAAAGGAAGTGCAGGACAATAAACTACTCTGTTGAGCAATGGTTCCATCAAAGAAGGAGGGTTGCGTGATGTTTAGGGAGAAGGCACACTTTGAGAAAGTTGGGACAATGTAGTTACACCATAAGGGATGATCTCACATAGTGTGCATAGAATATGACCATTGGAGAATCTATAGTTGATTTGACCATGATTTTTTCGTTAAAGGGAGTGGGGGAAGTGCATTTAGGGAGCATATCTATGGAAATTTTCTGCCAAATTCACATTTATGAGGAAGATCTGGAGTCTTTCACGGCATTCGAATTTAGCTATAGATATGGTATCCCACACTACATTCAGACACTTTTCCTATTGAATAATTCTTCTGAGATTTTGCACCTAAGTCTGAGACGAGAGAAGGGTTGCATGTCTAGTGAGGATTGTTAGGACATTGGGGATGAACAAACAACCAATACAAACAACTATAGTTTGATGAGATTAGAGCAACAATGTGGAACTTAGCACCTATGCAACAGTTCGCTAGACTCCAGGAAGGGAAGGCCATTCAAGTTCAGATAGACAAGATGCGACAAAAGGCCTTAATCATCTCCACAAGAACACAACCTTGGGCCAATGAAGCTAGTTGGGTACCAAATTTGCATACTTTTTCCCTCCAATTTCACTCTCTCTCTCACTCCTTTGTATCAATAATATTCACTAATCACTCTAAATGCACAAGGTAAACCCCCTTCAATTGTCTTCTTGGAATGTTTAATTAATGAAGTAATGGTCATGGGGATTTTACTGACGTGAGTTCCTAATTCTATCATTTCTAGAGATCTGGTGGTCAAAAGTTGCATATGCAAATCACAGAAGCAACTCCAAATTTACAGCACCATTTTGGCAATGTTGTAACGACATAACATATTGCAGACCTTTCTTGTCCTCTCTCTCGACAACTAGTTTTGTCATTTCAACAATTGTATATTTATAGACATTAGCTACAGAATTAGGAGAACGGTTTTCTTTGAAAAATTGTATAAGAAGGGTTTCAAGAGTGTGAATCGGGTTAGTTGTGTAAAAGACTAATATTGTAACAAACAAATGTTTAATTAATTGAATGCAATCTATTTTATTGTTCTCTCTATAAGCTGTGAATCCATCGCAACCCTGATCAAAGAGTTGGGCCCACTATTTGAATCAAGTGCTGCGTCATTTATGTGTGTTGTTATTTTATTTGTGTTGGTTTATTTCGATTGCTCTTATAGTATTTTAATTCAATTGTTGTGAATGCTTTTATAATTCTACAATTCATACTTATTTACTGTCACAATGGTTCTTTAATTAACTTAGTTATTAAATCTAGGATTGGTGATTGGATTGTGTCATTGTTACTTGCATATAATTGTGCATTACGTTGAAATAATATACACACCCGGGTTGATAAATTAAATGTGGAAAAAAGTTGAATAGTTATTCACACTCGGACACCAACATTTTGGCGTCATTTCCAGGAAGGCTAACAAGGTACAAGAACACGATCCACATTGATCTACATATCAATCTCTCATCTTAGGGGGAGGGAATTTTCTACCCTGCTCTAAGTCCTAAGTGTAGTCTTACATTTTATTTTCTTTTCGATTGATTTTTGTTTTGTTGATTTCTTTGAACCCAATCTCTCATTTTGGGGAGGGAATTGCTACCCTGCTCCATATCATGAGCCCTAACTGTTTTTCTTTGGTTTTTTTTTTCTCATTTTTATTTATTTATTTTTATATGGGGGCCACTCTCTCGTCCTGGGGAAGGAAAGAGTTTTCTCACCATCCTCTAGGTCCTGAGCTTTAGTTTTCTTTTTGTTGGTTCATTGTTTTTGAATCATCCTCTTGTCTTGGGCAGGAAAATAGTTTTTCACCCTCCTGCAAGTCTTGAGCCATGAAAGTTTTAATGTTTTCTTTCCAATAAATGTATGAACAAGGGTTCGAATAAAAGGGTCAAGGGAGGACCCTAAAGGCATGGAACGAAGGATTTGGAGAGGAGTACCTATATCTAGGAGATTATCGCAAAAGTTGCATAAAAGACCTCTTCACAAGTTTCTACTAGGGTGAAGGTTCAAACAAAATATAAAGGGCATTCTGTGGAACAACCTATAGGGGTGGAATTATCCCTTTCAATAGTTGTAGGAGAATTAGGAAGCAGGGCATAAAAGGAATCAAAAACACCTCCTTTGGTATCAAAGAGGGAGGAAGTGGCTAGTAGAGGGTCAAAAGAAGAAATCCACCCAAGGATTAAAGAAGACCTTAAAGAATTCTCTTCACCTCGTGATCAGGGGAGTGTTGTTAAATGTCCACACCCATGAGTTGTTACACAATAAGAACTTGTTGAAGTTCCAAGTGAGTATTGGATGGTATTTATGGCACCCGCAACATCTTCAATTGAATTTGCAATTGGGGATATCATGGGTGATGCATCAATGAAGCCTATTCCACTAACTACACTGCCAAATTTCCATGGGCTTTCCATGAAAGATCCAGACACTTTCCTATTCAAATTTGATATCATTTACAGAGGATTTGACTATGTCAATGATGCTCAAAAGATGAGAATTTTTCCTAGTACATTAAAAGGGACAACATTGAATGGTTTATGGGTCTAGGTGGAAAAACCATATCTACCTGGGATGACATGAAGAAGGCCTTCCTGGAAAAATATCAAGATTACTGTAAATCCCGGGACATTAAGGAAGAATCCCACTCACAATGCTATGGAAAGATTATCTGACATCATGTTGGGAAAATCTATGCATATAAAATATGGGGATCCTAGGAACCCTATTCTAACAGTCCAGTTTAATGGAGTAGATATTCCAAATCTACTAGTAGATTTGGGTGTTGCAATTCATTATGTAATTACTTCTGAAACCATGCTTACACTAGTGTTGTGTGATCCTGAGCCTACCCCTACAGTCTGAGATCTAGATGAAAGATCTACAATTAGACTGATAGGAAAACTGGAAGACATAACGATCTCAGTGGATTCCTAGCGCTATCCCGTCAATCTCCTAGTCTTGTATACACAGTCCCTAGTTGGTGGTCATCCCCTTATTTTAGGATGGCCTTCGCTTGAAACGGATGATGCCTATATCGAGTGTCATTCAGGAAACATGATAATTTCTAATGGGAAAAATACGAAAAATCTTATTCTATATACCCCTGCAAAATGAAGTTCACAGAAAAATCCAAAACAAATTTCTTTCTCTTTGGATGGAATCGAAAATGAATATCAGGGACTCTAGCCAGTGCTCACCATGGGGAAATCCCTCTCCTTTCAGAATGACACAGAGAATGACACTATCAACACTTTTATTAGCAACCCTCATGTTGTTCTAGATCCAACTCAGGAGTTTTTGGAATTTCTCATGTGTTGCAAAACATAGGAACTATCAGATCAAAAACCAGAAATGGAGATATTCCTCTAACAACATTTTCTGATAGCATACTGGTGTAGATCAAGCCAGAGAAGACACTGAATATCAACCCGAACCTTTCACCGAACCAGACTGAACATCTCCTAAAAATCCTTTGGGAACAAAAAGACGATTTCGCTTGGGATTATATTGATATGAAAGGAATCCCTACCGATTTGTGTACTCATAATATTTATATTAAAGAAGACTGTCGACTCGTGAGACAGCCTCAAAGAAGTATGAACCCTACCTTGAAGAACATTTCCAAAGAGGAGCTCTAGAATTTATTGGATGTTAGATTTATCTACCCAATATCGAACAATCATTGGGTATCCCCATTGGTCATTGTTCCTAAAAATAATGGTAAATGACATATTCGTGTAGACTATAGGGAGCTTAATAAAGCAACCTTGAAAGATGATTTCCCTCTACCATTTATCAACCAAGTCCTTCATACCCTGGCCTAAAAGAATTTTTCCTCTTTCCTGGACAAGTTTAGCGGGTATAACTAAATCCAAATAGCTCCCGAGGATCAAGACAAAACCACCTTTACATGCCCTTGGGGAACATTTGCTTACCAACTCCTTTTGTTTGGTCTTCGTAATTTGCGTGGTATCTTTCAGAGGGAAATACTAGGGATTTTTTCTAAATTACTTGATGATAGTGTTGAAATTTGTATGGATGAATTCACTCCATATGGAGGGTAATTTGAAGAATAATTGCAAAACTTGGAGAAAGTTCTCAAGAGGTGTGAACAAATGCATGTCTCTCTCAGTAAAAAAAAATGTCATATGATGAGGGAAGAGGGATTAGTGCTGGTAAATTTTCTTTCAGTTGCTAGAATACAAGTTGATACTACTAAGGTAAAGGTAATTATGCATTTTCCTATACCCAAGACACCAACTCAGGTACATGGTTTCATTGGTTGCACTGGTTACTATAGTTGTTTTATAGAAAAATATTCGAAGATAGCATTCCCACTTTTTCAGCTGTTAACTAAAGATGCAAAATTTATATGGACAGATGAGTATGGAGTAGAATTTGAGAAAATTAGAGAACTGATCTGCCAAGCTCCAATCTTATGTGGTCCCAACTAGGAACTTTCATTTTATATCCACACAGATGCTTCTCAAACAGTTGTAGGGGCGGTGTTGGGACAGTAAGAAGATAAGAATTTGTATGCGGTCCATTATGTCAGTAAGAATATAACATCTACTGAGCTAAGCTATATGGTGACGAAGGAGTAGTTCTTGGTTGTTATTGATTTTGTTAATAAATTTCAACATTATATTATTGGGTATCCTACTTTTGTACACACTGATCACACAACAATCATGTATTTGATGAATAAACCTGTAACTCCTCGACTTATAACAAGGTGGTTTCTACTACATCAAGATTTTGATATGACAATTATAGATAAACCAGGAAAAGATAATGAATTTGTTGATTCTCTGTCTAGATTAAGTGTTGATAATGATGGACAACCTGTAGAAGATAGCTTTCCAGATGAACATTTGTTTGCAATTTCGACTAATACCCCTTGGTATGCAGACATTGCTAACTATTTGGCTACAGGAAAGGTACCACAACATTTTTCATATAGGGAACAATGGAGGATCATTCATCATAGTGCCCGCTACTCATGGATAGCAAGATGTCTCTTTTATACAAGGGTGATTAGTAGAACCGTCGTTGTGTAGCAGAAAGTGACATCTATGAGATTTTGAGAGCTACTCATGATGGACCTTGTGGGGGGCATTTCGCAAATAAACGAACTTTCAAGAATGTGTCACATATGGGATATTATTGGCCCTCTATCTTCAGCGATGCATGGAACTATGTTCGAAGATGTGATAGCTGCCAACGGATGGGTCAGTCTGGTTGCTTAGATGAAATGACATTACAGCTGCAAGTAGTTCTTGAACGTTTCGAAAGATGGGCTATTGACATTGTAGGTCCACTTAACCCACCTTCACATTAGAAAGTCCATATTTTAGTCTACACAGATTATGAAACAAAGTGGGTAGAAGGCAAGGCTCTAGCAAAAGCAACATAGCACATTATCTTGGACTTTTTATTTGAAGAATTTCTTGCTAGATATGGTGCTCCTAGAGAGATAGTTTCAAATGGAGGAGCACAGTTCACATCACACATGAAGCAAATCTTATGGAAAATATGGGATCAAGTATAGGATAACAACCCCATATCATCCTCAGGTGAATGGTCAAGTGGAGAGCAAAGAAAAGTATTGGAAAACATCCTCACCAAGACCATGGCAAATCATCATCGGGATTGGGTTGAAAAACTTCCTGAAGCTCTTTGGGAATACAGAACATCATGGTGGAACACAACATGATTTTTGCCATTTGAACCACATGATTTTCACCATTTTAACTTTTCTATGGAAAATCCCCAATGTTCTCGGTGGAATTTGAAATCAGTACACTCAAAATAGCTCTGGAAGTAGGATTGGACCTCTCAGAAGCCTAGAAACACTGACTGGAACAACTAAATGAGCTTGATGAAATTTGTTTAGTGGTTGTCTAGAGGACTGCTGCCATATAGTAGCTGAGAGAAAAATGGCATGATAAATTTACTAAAAATAAGGTGTTTCGTAGAGGGGAATGTGCATTACTGTATGATTCTCGTTTTAAGGATATTAAAGGAAAGCTTCACTTGCGATGGTTGGGACTGTATGAGTTTGAGGTGGTATTGAAAATGGGGCTGTTAGATTAGTCACAATAAATGATTCCCATGTTTCTTTTATTGAAAATGAACATCAACTTAGACTCTACCACTACCCAGTCTCCAAAGAAGCCTTCATCTAACATCTCTCTGAAAAATCTAGATTGAAGGTTGTTCGTGCAGAAAATGAATCCTCTGCACCGTTGAATATATATATATATATAGAATGTTTTTACTACTCACCTGTTTGTCTTTTTGTAGGAGCTACTATTGAGACACAATGTTATGGAGTTGAAAAATTTCCCGAGTAATTGGAGCAGTCACTCCACCAATACTGATACTCTTGAAAATTTAGTCACTCCACCAATACTAATACTCTTAAAACATTTCTAAGTATCAGATGATGTTACTCCTCGGGTGTTGTTACTCTACCAATTTTGTTACTCCCAAAAAGGTTCTAAGAGTTTGATTTTGTTTCTCCTTGGATGATATTACTCTGCTGATGTTGTTACTCCCGAAAATTTTCTAAGTGTCAGATGTTGTTACTCCTTGGATCTTTTTACTTCGCTAATGTTGTTACTCTCGAAAATTTTCAAAGTGTTGGATGTTGTTACTCTGTTGATGCTGTTACTCCTAAAATTTTTCTTAGTGTTGGATGTTGTTACTCCTTGGGTGCTATTACTCCGCCAATGTTGTTACTCCTGAAAATTTTCGAAGTATTAGATGTTGTGACTCCAGCGATGCTGTTACTCCCGAAAAATTTTGAAGTGTCGGATGCCATTACTCCTCAGATGCTGCTACTCCTTGGATGTTGTTACTCCGATGGTACTATTACTCCTGAAATTTTCTAAGTATTAGATGCCACTACTCTTTGGATGCTATTACTCCACTGTTATTATGCCAATTGTCACTTCCCTCAGGTAGGTCGCCAGGTATGTCTCCGTTGACTTTTATGGATTTAATTAAATATTCCATGCAAAAGACATTGACATGCCACGGGAAACTATTTATAAGTTGGGGGGTGCCATCATAATTAAATGACAATGTAATTACGCTACACTAATGATTAATCCAATACCATCATTAAACCTTGTATTGATGGTACGCTCCACGATCTTCACCATTATTTCACATAATCATTAACATGTGTTCGGATTTCAAACACATATCAATCAATGCTTTGTAATTTAATGCAGAATAATTACCATTTCATCCACCGTACTTGCCATAATTCACCATGATTTTATTCATTTCCCGAGAAATCACATTTCTTTATTATTACTGTCATTCCATTTCATTCATTTTTTTAACCATGTTGTTATTGTAGGAATTTGTTGTTGTCACTCCTTCCAACGGTCTGGTGCGTCGAAAGTGCTATTACAGTCTCTATAGGATGGGTGGACTCGCTGTGTGTCATGAATCCAGGGATACAATCCTGGTCCACAGAAATGTAGATGTATGGCGGATTTTCGTAGATGGAGGATGTGACATTTACTTCAATAGATTACAAGGGTTCGATGAAGGAATCACAGTAGAATTTGCATTGAATTTGGACAAGAATTTATCTCAAGTCAAAGGAATATAAATTTCCATCACAAAAAAGGCTATTGAAGAAGTCAATGGGTTAACATAGCAGGGACATAAATGGTTCTCATGGAAGGCTCACCTGCCAGAGTTTCCGGAACTATTTTGGTAGGTTGGAGAAAGTGTTGTAAAAAAGGGAAGGGGGTATGATCATAAATCCTTGCCCATATCCATGGAATGAGGTAGCAACCTTTACCATTAAGCACATAACTTGCGAAGGGAATTTTACCACCTTATTCAAGTAGCATTTAAAAATATTATCTCATCTTTGATTCCATGGGCACATGTTCATTCTTTGAACATGCCTTTCTTTTTGAGGAAAAATCTTCAACTTATGGTGCAGCCTGCTCAGCTCTCATGCCAGGTGCTGGTGGTCGTTACAAATTAGGGACTGGTTCGACTATTGGTTATGCATGAATTGAACCAAATCCAAGTTCCCTAGGCACAATTTCTTGAAATGTCGGAAAAGGAAGCAGCAGCTGTTATAACTGCTAGGGAGGAAGAGCTAAAGGAATTAGAGGAAGAACTGACATCTCTTTCTTGTTCAGTAAGGGAAGAAGAAGAACCAAAATAATTGGAAGGAAAATCAACATCTCCTGTTGCTACATCAGGAGGGGAAGAAGAGCTAGAATAATTGGAAGGAGAACCAACATCTACTGCTGGTATAGCAGGAGAATAAGAAAAGCCCAAAGAATTGGAAGGAGAACTAACATCTGCTACTGGTACAATCGGAGAAGAAGAAGAGCCTGAAGAATTGGAAGGAGAACCAACATCTCTTGCTGGCAGAGGGGGAGAAGAAGAAGAAGAGCATGAAGAAATGGAAGTAGAGGAAACAATCAATGATACGCTCAAGGCTGCGAGATAAGAACTAGCCCTGCCTTTAGAACCTATTTATGAAGAAATGGAAGTAGAGGAAACAATCGGTGACATAGTCGAGGCTACCACACAAGAACTAGCCCCACCTGTGGAACCTATTGATGAATAAATGGAGGAAATGGATGGATTTGATACTGTCTTACAGGAATCAACTTTAATTAATGAAGTACAAGGAGAATAAGTACTGATCAAGAAGCTGGAAAGTGATGCTATTACACAAGAACCAACATCACTTGCTCAAACAGATGTGGATGTTGAAATAAGTAAGGGTGTCATACAAGAACCACCACCAACTCAGTCAGGGTAGGAAAATGTGGAAGGGACAAACCTTGAGGTTGATGCTGCTCCACAAGAACCAACGCTAACCATAGGAGAAGGAGTAATGCATGAAGAAGGCTCAGCCCAATTAAGAGATGAAGGTGATAGAGAAAAAAAGCTAGAGGTAGTAGACAAGACCAATATAAACCAAGCAGAGAACATCGCCCATTCTCCTTTTCAAGCCACAATTCCAAGAGGAGTAAGAAGAATTTGTTCCCCCCGATGTTTAATGGAAGAGATTGTTGTTTCTTCCATATTGAAGTTCGTCAGGTCAAAGGAGGGCAAAACCATTGTTGGATCATCACTTGCAGATTCCCAGTAAGCGATTCCTGAAGATGAGGCAGAAAAATAAAATTTTGTAGAAGGATTGGAGCAAAGGGTGGTTGATGAAGGCACTGTCTACGATACAAATATTCCTGAACTGAGAAGAGGTGAAGAAGAGAGTGCTCCTGAGGAAAAAAAACCAACTAAGGAAGACCTGGTAAAGGAGCTAGTTGATGCCTTTAATGACAATCCACTACTTTCTGAACTAGCTACAAGGCTAGGAAATGAATTTATTGTCAAATAGGATTGGATAGAACAATGTGAGAAGAGGAGACCACCTCTGAAAGAGAGGTATCAACTTCAGTTTGGTGAAACCATGCGACTAAAGATGGAAGTTCGGAAGCTAAGAAAGTAAGTATCTTGGCTGAAGAAGAAAACAATGAAGTATAGAAAGGAGGCTGTAAAGCCCAAGGTCGAGGTCTCCTTAGAAATTGTACAGACAAAAGATGTTCTCACAAATTTTGTTGCCATGGAGGCTAGGTGTATTGAATAGTTGTTTGAGGCCCGAGAATTCTTCCTAGTTGCTTAAATTAAAAAACGACAATCTATTGTGAATGAACATAAGAAGGAGACAAAGAGTGTTCAAGAACATGCCACTGAGATTATTACGAAGTATGTAGGCCAGTTAGATAGAGCAAGGCGAAAAATATAAAGGACTTGGAAGAGAAGGTACAACTGTTGAAGGCACATAAAGAAAATTTGTTTACCTTAACGCAATAGGTAATGGCCTTTCGAGCTCCTACGCATAGTTATGGTTTATTTCTTCATGAACAGTTCTTTTTCTTCTACCTGGAAAGAATTTACAAGGAGATCAGCCATGAGATTGAGTAGTCGATACAATTCCTTTGTATTATAAGGATTCATGATTTCCTGAGCTAGCACTTGATATGTGAACTCTACATGCATGGTTATTTCTTGAGAGATGATGAGACCTTCAATCAAGTTTTTTTCATGTGGGATGTCCACCTTAGATCCTTCACCTCCTACACTATTAACTAGGTTAAATGGAGGGAGGCTTGTGATACTTTTGAAGAAAATCAAGCTACAAATCCACTGATGGTAAGGAGGGAGAATGGTCAGTTAGTGATTATTTATAGCAAGAACTCCACCTTTCTATAGATTGACGGATCTAAAGAAGGAATGTTGGCAACAAAGAGGTGCTGTACTGATCTCTATGTCAAACAGATAGTCACTTTTGAGGATGAAGCCCTTGATAGTTGTCAAAGGAGGTTAATGATGTCATCGTCAGTTGTCAGAAACTGGGAACCTTGTTGGGTTGTGTTATATTCTTTCCATGACTAGCCCACATAGTTAACCGGGGGGTTAGAGGGGGGGCAGAGTTCCCCTCGTTGCACCGATTGTGTAGCAGGGAGGGGTCATAGGGGGTTTGAGGCATACCCGTAACCAAACTTTATGGGGTCCGAGGCAGCGCCCTGGAAAATTTTGGTTTTGGACCCTGTGTTAGGTTGGGCAGACCCGCCTATGTTTTGTGCATGATTTTTGCACATGTTTTTGGATGCAATGGTTTTCGGTCCATGGTTTTGGACGCGATGGTTTTTGGTCCATGGTATTGGATGTTTCGGCATGTATAGATATGTATTGTAACATTGAAAGGAACATAATGAAAACTCAAGCTGGTAGTCCTAGTTTTGGGATCCAGGGGAAATCTCTGTGTATATGTGTTTTATGTGTTATGCTCTCACATTGTTTATTTTCTGTGTTTTAGAATTCATATCCAGGTAATTTCTGTTCAGGGTTAAAACCTACAAACCTTTTGAGTGACCTAATTTTGTGTGAGAATTAGAAAGAGTGCCACATTTTGTTGCATGCATTCAAACTTGTGGGGTCCGGTGGGTGTGGCTGAGGTTTTAGTTTCCCCTCATTTGGTTGCCAGCAGATCATTACACTCTAGCATTTAATGTAAGCAATTATTGGTGGAAGGATTTCCTTATGACAGAAGGATATAAACCTCCAGGAATAGAGATGGCCGAAGAATACGACCTTGCACAACTTCATGCCAACCATAGGGGGTCCAACCCAGACCTGAAGAGATGGTAAGCAGAAAGACCAGTTGGGGTGATCCGGAATCTCGATTTAAACAAGAATGCAAAAAATTACAAATATAACCATAAAAATAGAGATTTATTAGGAATAATACACTATTTAATTAATGTATAATACAGAAATATGCTTACAAACAAAAATGGAAATAAACCAGCTAGGGCGATGGTAGCTTATCTCTGAGAAGAGATGTGGCAGCTACATGCTTGTGAACTGTGTTACAATGAGGCTCAAAGGCCTATTTATTGTTGAGAAACAATGGAAAACCCCAAACATCCAAAAACCTAACCCTAGAAGATGAAATGCCAAACTGTGGGCCCCGTTTGGGTAAATTGGTACATCAACTTCTTAGGGTCGTAGCTTTGGCATACGATCTGCATTTGATGCACACAATATCTCGTTAGAAACATCTATCTAAGAACTACAACTTTAGGAAGAGAAACATTAGCCCATGAAGCTATGTTGCTCCCCAGATTTCCCAAAAGACGTCATTTAGGGCCTCGAAACGACTCCAGAAGTTTATGACCCGAAAAAATACTAAAAATAATAAACTGTGCTACAATTAAGGAAACTGAAAAGTTGAAAGAAATAATCGTGGGGATCCAAGTGGACTTGGGAGGTGGCCACCAATATCCACATGGATCATTCCTCCCCCCTTAGGAAGCAATGTTCACCATTGCATTGAGTTCCTCCATGAGATGAGGAAACTTCTGTTGAACTTGGTCCTTGGTGAGCCACTTGCCATGGTGAAGGAGTTGGCCTACTTTGACAAACCGATATAGTTGGATATTTCGCAGGTGAGTGTGCTTGATCTATGTGTCCATGATCTAATCAATTGTAGCTTGTTCCATGTAATTTGGATTTAACTCTCTAGGTGTGAATTGTTCTGCAATGTCGGATGTGTCTAGTAATGGTGGAAAGTATGGCCAAAGGCGGTCCACATTGAACACTGGGTGTAGGCCAAGGAATGGGGGAATGTTGAGCTCAAATGCATTGTCTCCCATAGCCTTACCAATGGTTTAAGGACCATTTTGGAGTGGTGTAAGTTTTCGATAGGCTCCAGTAAGGTGTTCCTTTTGCAAATGCAACTAGACTTTGTTGCCCACCTAAAACTTATGTGGCACCTAATGTTGATCACGTCACTGCTTGTACTTGGCATTTGATTTCTCCAGAATATCATGGACCTACTGGAAAATATGTTGGATGTGATCAATGTTTTCTTTATCTATTTCAGACTGGACATGAGCCGAATCTATGTGAGTAGCTGCAAATGGCATGGCCACATCAATGGGACATAATGGTTGGAATCCGAAGCCCACCTAAAAAGGGTTGTGGCTAGTCAAGCTATGGAGATCTCAGTTGTAGCTATGTTGAACATGTGTGTAGGTGCTTTGAGTTGTACCTATGAAAAATGTGTATGATCATTCTGTTGACAACCTTTGTCTGGCCATCAGTTTGAGGATAGAAGGTTGTGGACTTAGTGAGTTTGGTATCTAGCATCGACCAAAGACTGGACCAAAATGTACTGAGGAACCTACTGTTGCAATCTAAGATGATAGATTGTGGGATCCCAAATGTACCCACACTCGTTCAAAGAAGATTTTAGCAGTGGCTTTTGCTGTGATATTCTTCTTGCAGGCTGCCATAATGGCTATCTTCAAAAACTTGTCGATGACCATATAAACATAGTTGTTTTCACGCTTAGTGGAAGGAAGGCCTAAAATGTAATCCATGGATATGGATTCCCAAGGTCGACTAGGGGTAGGCAGTGTGGAGCGATAAAAAGCGTCCTTTTAGCTCCTAATTACCTCACATTAACTGTCAACCCAGGGACGACTTTTTATTTCAAGAGTGTACTCAATCTGAGGCGGCTATTTACTCAAGAGTAATGCTTTGTAGTATAATGCTTAAAATCCAAAAGTAAATGAAAGCTGGAAACAAAATCTAATTGGAACAGCAAGAAACTGAAATGTTCTAAACTAAATCATTCACTCAAACAACCATCAATCGAGGATACAGTAGTAATAATTCATTCCTCTTGAAATTGATGCAATTAAAATCAAACCGGAACAAGATAATCAATCTAGGAATGAGGAAGCAATAATAAATGTTCTCTACAGTTGACAATCCTTCTTTAAAGCAATTAAAAGGAAATCGAAATTGAACTGAAGCTGCTATTGAAAGTAAACTATGAAAACTCTTTAAAAGCAAACTCTTGCAATTAATCAACATAAATGAACAACAAAGTAAATGGACATCAAACTGGAATTAAAGGAATCGAATAACCAATCCTATTGAACAACAATCTGTAATGAATATCAATAAAAGGGAACAACAAATGGAATGAAACCATAATTGAAATAGAACATCGAAGCTTTATATTTGAAATGAGTAGCATAACAATATACGTTGAGAAGGATAATAATCTCTGTTATGATGGAAAAGAACAACCACACGATTCAATCTCAACTTGTGTAATAAAACAATTTCATAAAATATTATAACAGCTCGCTGCAAAAACATGAAACTGTAAGGCAATACGATTCAAAGAAGTAAGAATTAAATCAAGCAATCACATGGTGGAAATTGAAAAGATATAATACAACAGCAGCATACTCCACCAGAGGCTGGGCCCTTAGCCGCCAGCCGATGCTGCTGGGCTTCTTCAGATCAGGTGAATGAACAACAACTCCCAAATCATATATTAATCATCAAACAGTGAAATCATTACAACAGCTAAAGCTTTGAGAATTACAACATGCAACGATCTCCTTTTCCTCCTATTCTATCCTATCCCATCATCATTCTTGAATTTCCAACTTTGAATCCTCAATTCTCCCTCATTTTTCCATTCTTTTTCCCCCTCTCTCTCTTTGATCTCTGTTTTTATTTAAATAGAGAGAGAGTAGAGATCAGTTACAATAGAGATAATTACAACATGATTCTATTACAAAATTGGATTGTTTCCAACCAATTTATCAACAAGAAGATATATTTCCATCCATCTCTCAACAAGAGCAAGACGAATTTGGCTTTGCAGCTGAGATTTGGAGGACGGTCGTAATAGCAAATCTAAGAAAATCATGCTCAAATAACCCTGCGTTTCTCTCAGTACAAGTTGAATTTTGGCAAACCGTTCTTCAATAAAGTTAATTGGGTCCGTTCCAAAAAAACCCATGTTCCAGATTTTCCAGATTCTTCTCCATTTGCTCAGAATCTCAACCGCAAAACTGTCACTCCTTATTCCAGTGCATTTCTTAGTTGGCACTTTTAATGATCAGATCTTCAATCTGGAAATTATCTTGGAGGCTAAAAATGGCAAATAATGTTATAACCAATTTATTAAAATTATCATTGATAAAATCATGCATAATCATCAATTTATTAGAAATAAAGGAAGATAAATAATATTCATCCATAAGAGCATAAATCGTTTATAAAATAGATTTAAACGATAAATTATAACAAATGATATAATAGAGAAGAGTAAAAATGGATGAAATAAGTGTTACAAAGTGGTTGTATTCACGGCCCAACAACCAACTTACTGAAGTCCTTTATGAATCTTCGTTAGTATCCATCTAACCCTAGGAAACTTTTGACATCTCTCTATTTTTGAGGAGGTGGGACCCTTTGGATGATAGCTATTTTTTTTGGGTCCACCTGCAATCCTTGTTGAGATATTGAATGACCTAGCACAGTCCCTGTAGTCATTAAGAATTCACATTTTTTAGGACTGAGAGATAGGTTCATTTCAATGCATTTGTGCAGTACTTTGCCTAGGTTAGACAAGGCTTCTTGAAAATCACATCCAAAAGATTTAAAATCATCCATATAAATCTCCATTGCATCATGGACTAATTCGGCGAAAATACTCAAGACTGCTCTCTGGAAAGTTGCAGGAGCATTGCATAAGCTAAAAGGAAGGACCCTGTAGGCAAAAGTGCCCCAAGGACAAGTGAATATGGTCTTAGCCTAGTCTTCTATGCAGTTCTCGATTTGGTTGTACCCACTGAATCCATCTAGGAAAGAGAAAAACCTTTTCCATGCCAGGCCATCTAGCACTTGGTCAATTAAGGGTAGAGGAAAATGATCCTTCTTTGTGGCTTTTTTCAACTCCATGTAATTGAAACAAATGCTCCACTTACCATTTTTCTTGGGAATTAACACTAAAGGAGAGACCCACTTACTATCAGAGATAGGGTAAATAAATCTCGCATCTAGTAATTTTTACAGTTCTTCTTTGACTATATCTTTAAGAGCTGGATTTACCTCCTTTGTGGTTTTTAGACTAGCTTGCAACCTTCTTTGATGTGTATGTGGTGAATACACATTGAGGGGTGTACTCCCTTCATTTCCTTGTAACTCTAAGTGAAGGCTCTTAGATTTTCCTTTAATATGTTCCATAGTTTCTCTTCTTCGAGAGAAGAAAGAGATGGACTGATTTTCAAGGTTATCTATGGGATGAATTCTATGGTTTTGGCATAGAGTGGGTTGGAATAATCCAAGTATAAGTTAATTGGGTGATTGTTCTGGGTTTTCTTTACTGCTTCTTCTAAGGGTAATGAACTGGGAGTTGGACTTTGGAGTAGGTGTTCAATCAATTCATCCTCACCTTGTTGTCCTCCTCCCATGGTTGCTTCTAAAGCATAAAGTTGGGCAGAATAAACTTCATCTTCTTCCTCCTCCTCCAACCATAAAGATAAGGCATACTCTAGAGAAGGTTGAGCAGGAGGGTATAGGACTAACTGCTTGGACATATGCCCATTCTTGATGGTCATATTCCCAGCTTTGCAGCTAATGTAAGCATCAGAAATGGCCAACCATGGCCTCCCAAGGATGAGAGGGTAACCTGTAAGCTTAGCCTTAGGCTGGAGAACTAAGAAATATGTAGGGTACTCCCAAGGGTCAATGGAGACCATCACGTCCTCCACAATGCCCTCAGGGGTTACTATGGAACGATTTGCAAGTTGCAGAACTGTTGTGGTCTTCGTCAATGAACCTTGGAGGTTGAGCTTCAGCATGGTGTCCTTGGTCATCATATTAATGGTAGCCCCAATATCAAGTAGAGTGTGTGGGACAATGGTTCCATTGATGTGCACATCTACTATAGGGCTTCCAGGGTCCAAATATTTTAGATACATTACTTGCCCCAACATTAAGTCGGACAGCTTCCCAATGACATTAATGGTAGGGGCATCCCTTTTTCCCCTCCCTGGATGCTTGAAGCACTTATCCTTAATCAAATTATTGTAACTGGGAATATATTTTATTTCCTGGAGAAGTGGGATCTTTACACATAGATTTTCAATTCTCGCAAAAGTTTAGTCTCTTTTGGGATAGGCTATAGTGGCTAGGATAATCTCTTAGGAAAGGGTGGATTTACTTTAAGGTTGCTTTCCTCTCTTTCTTCCTCAGCCTCCCTAGGTGGAGGTGGAGGTTTGTTATCCGGGAGAAATCTCCCAGATATCAGGTTAATCTCCTGGATTTCCATAGCATATGCTGGATATGATGTCTCTCCACTGTATATCTGTTTAGCCTACCTGTTGTTTGGGTTTATATTTGGCTGGGTAGGCATCTGGGGTTCCTTGGGTGGAGAATAGTGTAGGATCAGTGGTTGGGTAGGTGGTGGAGGCAATAGAGTTGGAGCATTGTTGTATTGGGGCCTCCACCACTGGAGTGGTGTATTCCACTGAGGTTGTGGTCGAGCATAAGGTTGAAATGATTGGCTGGCTGGCTGGGAGTGATACTGAGATTCATAGGACCAAGAAGGAGGTGTCGACTAGGAAGTATGAGTAGAGGGTCCCAAAAAAGGTATGGCTATGGTTTGGTTGGGGTTGTAATATGTGTGGGACAACCCTTTCATGCCCAGCTGGTATGGTCTAGGCCCATGAGGTCTCCTTTGGTTAATGTAGAAAAGTTCCTCAGTGATCCCTTCACCTCCTTCATTTACAGCTTTGAGTCCAGGTAAAGAAGGGCACTTGTTTGTGGAGTGGTTTTCTTCACAGACCAAGAAACTTTCAATAGAGTTCAATGGACATTCATTCCTGGTATGCCTCATGGTGCATATAGGACAAAAAATGGCCAAGGCTCTCTCTACTTCCTCCTACTTCCTCTTAATGTTCATGGTGTCCATTTGCAAGGCAATGGTTTCCAACATCTCACTTTTGAAATCTTCCAGCATGTTCCCAATTTCACCCTTGATAGATGAGTTGGAAGATGATGAACTCGCCATAGGTTGACTACCCCTACCCTTTTTCCTGGCTTCCTTAGAATGGTTTCTTAAGATAGTCTTGATATCCTCATATGGTAATTGGTAGATATCTCCTCCTACTAACAAATATAAGGTATCTAGAAGATCTTCGCTTACCCCCCTAAGTAGGAACAACTTTAGTGACTCGGGTTCAAGTGTGCACTTGGCCCTTTTGTAACTAGGCTGGAATATTTCTTCATAATCCTCTAAGGAGTCATCCTTGCCTATGGTCATCCAGACAATTTCTTCTTTAGTATCCTTTGACTGGAAATAGTCCCGATATTGTTTGTTAAAGGCTTGATGCGTCTGAGCCCAAGTTGTGATGTTATCTCTAGGTAAACCCATGAACCAACACAATGCTCCATCCTTGAGGGTAGATGTAAATAGTTTTAACTTTTTCTCATCATCTGTATAGTCATAGGTTTGGCATATAAGAGCAAAATTAAATAGGAAAGTGTTAGGGTCCTCTACAGTCAGGCCATGGAAATGAGGTAGGGCAGAGGGGCTTATATTTTTCATCTTAGTGTCCCCATTAGCTTCCCTGATGGGGAAGGCACCCTCAACTCTCTCTCTATTCCATCTGTCATTTTGGTTTTCAGTCATTGGTTCATTAGGAATGGGTTCCCCTTCTTATTTTTCCCTTGCACGTTCTTCAAATATGTTAGGTTGCTCACCTAAGGGTTCCTCCATTTCACAGCCACCGAAGAAGAGAGAAGGTTGGATGTTGGATGCAGTGGGGGTATTTGGCAAAAATTTCCCTAAGTTGTCCTTATTGCTACGAGGCATGAAAGGAAATATTTTTGGTTTGGTTTTGTATTTTTTTTTTCAAACTTGGAAAGTACTTGCAGAATTGAAATTGTTGATTGAATGAAGATTACTAACAGAATGAAAAAGCTACTTGCTAAGTTGAAATCTTGCAAAAATGGAAAGGAAAGCAAACAATGAAAAATGAAAGAAAGGAAACATCTAGATTACTTTTGTAGAAATAAACTAATGGTAGAATATTGAAGACAAGAAATAGAAGAAAAGAATGCAGTAAACACATTCTACTCAGACACCTCCCTGGAAATAGTGCCCAAAAGTGATGAGTGCTAGTATTGCAGCAAGGATGCTGCAACTCTTGGGCTACCAACTTTACTTATCAACCTAGGGTTCGTACAGACTTGAAGGTGACAATGTTGTATGCACAAGTAAAAGTGATGGTTTTGTCTATTGTCAGTGTTTAGCTCACAAGAGACCACTTGGGTTCTAAGATAGACTTCTATGGAGTCAGAAGAAGCTTAATTCTTTTATGGAAGAAAGCTAAATGTACTCTAAGAGAGTTACTCTGCTGCAGTAAAGGAGAAGGCCAACATGTAATGCTAAACCACACCATACCCTAATTAACCATTTAAGAAGCTATGCTAAGTAGAAATGCTAACTCAACATAAAACAAATGCTACTGTCTAAGTTTCAGAAGTAACAAGCATCAAACAATACTAATGTGCAAGTAAATAAACTAAACTAAATCAGTTTTAACTTTTTTGGTCTTTTTATGCAAAATCAAGTATGTAAACTAATTGTTATTGTTGATGTGACAGGTGGATTAAGGGTGTTTGACGATGGATAGAAGGTTTATGAAGTGGTTGGATGGTGTGGAGGGTCCCCAAGAGGCTTTTTGTGACTTCCTAGAGGTTTTTCATCAATTTGGCCTCAAAACAGGTCATTTCAGAAAATCCTATAGGATGTATTAGAGACGTATAGGATGATCCTATGGGAATTAGAGGGAACCTACATGATACAACTGAGAGCTAAACGTGAGGTGTTGGAGGTGATGGGAGGCTTAGGAAAGGCATGTGATGGGTGGAATGGAGTGTTAGGAGGTCTAGGATCATTCAGGTGTCAATATCCAAGATGATAGATGGCTAGATTAGCTCAATGTGTTTGGGAGAATTTCAATGAAAAATGATGAAAAACTAGTGAGGGTGATGGTGAAAAGAAGGGATGGCTAAGGTGGATGAAGTGGAAGGTGGATGCTAGCTATGATGTCTTAGTCTCCTCCTAAAGCACCTTCTCTACATAAAACATGTGTGTCTTCCAAAAATCTAGGCAACAAGATACTTTTTCATAAACTAGAAAAGGAGAATTAATGGGTCAACTGCCTACACTATGCATGAAGAAAGTTGTTGAAAGGAATGAAAGCATGAGGGATATCTACTACAAAAATGGAGATGAAAAATATGGCAATGAAATCTACCTTGCAACATTAACCAAATACTAAATTAAAGACAACAAACTCCAAAGCTCATAAAAGAACTACAAATCTGTGTTTTTAGGGTTGCTTAAGGATCCCTTCCTCAAGTCATAGTCCCAGAGGGAGGAAGTGAGGTTGAGACACCTGCTAACAAAATTGTGGTGATCCTTTTTCTTCTTGTTATCCTGCTACTTGAAATAAAGTGCAAATGGAAGCAAAGTATCACACAACCAATCTAATCCACATTACCTGTAATGGAAATGCATCTAATAAGAAAATTAATAATTAAATTATGAATCTACACTAAACATACATGTAAAATAAAGAGGAGCCTTGGCTGCTAGGGCTGGGCCCTAACGAAAGAGCTTCAGCCCTCTAATTTAACTCAGTTCTGGATCAAAACAAAACTCATGCTTATTACCAAAACAACAAATTGCATCAAAAGAACTGTTGCAGCTCGAGAATAGAGTAGAGTTTTACAATTGAAAATCCAAATCCTGCTGAGATCCTAGGCCTCTCTACTTATACATCTAAAGTCCCCAATGACTTCCTTAAAATTATGGAGGCTCAGCTCCCAAACATGAGATAAACTAGTGCTTTGTCTCTCACTTTCTCGGCTGTCTTCTAGTCCTCATGATTTGGTTGTTTGCACTCCGAGATGATGTGATAAATGGAGGAATATTTGAATGGAGGAGTAGTGAATGAGGAGGATTTACCTCCTATAATCCCTCTCCCTTGTCCCATTTGAGTTTTTACCTTGGTCTTTGCCAAAATACTTTGATTTTCTCCTTTAATCCTACATTCAATGCATATTAGACCACAAAGCATAATATCCAACTCTAACTCACCTCATAAACAAAATATAATAAAAAACATGTAATAAGTTATGAGAAAAGTTGGTTTGACTAAGCTAGGAGGTGAATGAATGCCCATATAATTACCCAATGATGAGGCACATCAATTTTTCACTCACTTTCTTGTTCCTGTGGTGAGTTGAACCATTTGTGATTCTTTGTGATCTTTCTTTGGAAACTTACATTTCTCTGCATTTTTCGAGATGATATAGATTAAATAAGAACCTAGGTCAATTAAATTTAAAACAGTTTGGTTGATGACCATAACTTCCATTTAGATTGTTGCATATTTATTGTCTTCTTTCGTATTTTCCATTGCAGCATAAATTTGGGGTATGTTCTAGGCCACATCATTCTGTATTATTTCTTCTTGTACATTATACAACTTTGTTCCCATTCGTTGCTCCTAAGGATAGTTACTTTGCAAATTATTTTCTCTACAAGTGCAACATTATATAAGTTGCTTCCTTCACCCTTTAGTCTCTTCTTTTGCTAACTTTTGGGGTTCATTTATGCTGGTGATTATGGGATTTTTCTTATATTCATTCTTGGCAAAAGTAGTGAACTTTCTAGTCTTCCCTCCTTGATTATATCCTAAAGAAATTTGTCCTTTTCCTTTCAATTTTTCCTTATCTTTCTTTTTCCAATATGTTAATACTCCAGTCTTGTGTTTGGATTGTTCATAGTAGTGCCTAATCTTTCGAATGGTCTCCTCCACGTTTTTCAACTCATCAAATTCTATTATATCCCAGTAGGCTTGTGGTAATCCACTAAGATACATCTGGAGCTTTGTCTTCTTATTCTTGATATAAGGCACATACCTTAGTAGTTACAAGAATCTAATTGTATACTCATCGGTTATCAATTTCCTCAATTCGTGCTCATAGAATTCTTTGGCCCTTCTATCATCGTACCTTTTAGATAGGTGCTTCTCCCATAGGTATTTCTCAATCCTTCTCCATGACATCTCTTTCTCATTAATGTCTTTAACATTGTTCAAATATTCCTAACATATATCAGTTGTTCCTTTCTTTGGCCTTCAGGTTCTTAGGGTAGTCGTGCACCTAAAATACTTCTTCATCCCCAATAACCAAGCCTCAGCCTCTTCACCCTTCTTCACCTCTCCATAAAATGTAAGGGAAATAATTTTCTAGAACTCATACGTCATTGAAATCATATTGCTTCTCCTCTAGTAATGGTGTTTCTTGATTGCAATATCTGATGATTGGTCAAGGATGCTTGCTTCTCTTTCCAAAGTGCTAAGTAGAATTGTACCTTCATCTAAATGCCTATGTTTTTTTATCATTTTGTTTCCTCCTACCCTATTGGTATCCAACATTTTCCTTTAGACTTGTAATGGGATAGGCTTGGAATTATGTGTATCTAGGTAGCTGGCACCAAGCTGATGTTGCTTTAGCCTTTGCAGGTCTCATAGGCTTTGCAATATCACATCATTTACCTCAACTTTCCTTTCTTGTGCTCTAACAATATTTTCATTATTTTCTTTGTAGCTTCTTAGTTCAGTGCTTAGGTTTCTAAGGGCATCCATCCAATCAAGAGAGACTTCTTGCTTCCTTTTTCGAACTAAATATTCTTCTTGATCATGTTGGGACCTATTTGCACCATAATAATCCATAATTATACTCATCATTTTTACTCTCTTGTTATTCCTTGATGTCCACTTATCTGTTGTTACATACACATAGTTGTTAGCCAACAAAAATTGAAATATAAACATAACTACCCACCACCTTTGGTTATTTTCAATAAGCATTTTGATGTGCGGCCATATGAAACATCTCAGTTAGTATGTATATTAAATATAAAAGAACCAGTCAATAATTCTATAAAATAAAACATTATATAAGTTTTATTTCAAAATCAATGCACATTTCTAAATAGAAAGGAAACTATAATATTAAATGGTCATCCTAGATGAGTGCATGTGAGCCTCTTCAAGTCCAATGATCAACCATGCTCTGATACCACTTTGTAACACTCCCTCCTAAGCCCTTGGCTCGTTCTGAGGAAGTGGAAGGTGTTACCTCCAAGTTTACCTAATATCTAAGGTCTACTATGAAGACGGGGTCACAAAATGCTCTTTTGCAACTTCCTTAAAACTAAAAAAAATATGACCATCACATTCAACTCATCCAGGGATTTATGGAAATATAAATTTGATCTCAATCTAATTTCCATATTGAAATTTATTCCCATTTAAAGATTCACTCAGTACCCTTTCCACATCAGCACACATGGCCATGTGGAAATGTCAAAGGGCATACTCGTCTCTATAATGTAATTCAAGCCAAGCATGCCTCTACCACATCATTGTGTCATCACATCTGGTGCCAATGCACCATGACAAGGGGTAAAGATCATTTAAAAATGGTGTACTGGGATGGAAAATTTGACATCAACTACAATATAGATCACCGTATAGTGCTCTCCATCAACCACACCTAGTGCCAACATGGCAAGGTGATCCTGGCACTAAACAAGAGGTGTGAAAGATGGAACTTAACATAAATATTGTTGTCACACCATATATTACCTATGACATGGCATGACCAGTGGTGCCACTTGGAAGCCATGTCATCTAGAGCCATATCACATATCTCCTTACTTCTTAATGACATCAGGATGGTGTCATCCTACCACATGGTATCCTTTGTTGTTGTCATGTGTCAACTAAAATTAGACATTCTAGCCATCTAACCAGCCTATTTATCCTGCCAAGTGTCACTCTGTAAAGTTGACATTTTAATAATTAATCCATATCACCTTCCATGTGGAGTCCACATAGCTTTCCCTAGCCTGTGTGGTTTCTACCACCTCAACCTAGGGTTGTGGGTCCCACCAAGTCAAGCCCTTCTTGCCAATCCACAATTATCCATTATGTGAACTTTGGTTCCCTTGACGTGATATCCTAATTAAATGTCACTTTTGTATTTTTTTCCCTAGGATGGATAACTTATTTTTGGCTAAAAGAATTAATTTTACGTTGTGTTCCCTATGCCTTCCATTGCTATTTCTTATCCATGCTACATACCACTTGCTAAGGAGGGTGCAGAGTGGTAGAAACATATATCTTCCAATAACTAGGAAATCTCCTACTTGCATGTTATGTCTATAGCGCCAACTCCCAAGAATAATTAACATAAACTAATGATTAAGGGGGCACAATGCAACGTGAAATCTCACATTGGGTGATGAATACTTTCATGTATTGTGCCCATCACACTTCATAGAATATTAATATCCTTCTATAAAACAAACTTGTATAATGCAAATACTTTCATCATCCAAATGTAGTCTTGTAGCTTACATTACATAGGCTTAAAGACTTCAAGTCTCTATTGATCCATACATAGATCTGAATAGTGGCCCACGAGGAAAATGAGACATCAAACTTTTAGATATATATATATATATATATATACATATATGACCATCAAGCACATCATCCTCAGTGCTTGACCTATTCTCTCCATAACACAACACTTTATAGTATTAAACAAGATAGTAAATCTTTTCATTTATAAGCATTGCAAATGTCAGTGCATCCTATGAACAATTAACTACATGTCTTCATACGACCAATTACATTTGAATAAAAAATCAATCACATTCATATCAACCATGTGAGATAGCATTCCAACATAGTGAAAATAACATTCATAACACATTTCCCATCAAAGACATGCAATAGTTTTCAATGATCATTCAAGAGTAACACATAGCCATATATTATCCATTAAAATACAAGTTTTGTTAGCATACACATTCAATTATATATAAGTTATGAAACATATCCGAATGGCTAGAGATGGTTGGAAACTATTGGAAACTAGATCACTAATGAGAGGGGGGTGAATCATTAGTGAGGGAACTTATAATTTTTTCTCCAAATTATTATTCTTTTTAACCATGCACAAATTGAAACAAAAAAGCATAGATCATAGCGTCAAATATAAACATTAAACCATGAAATAATTCAATATAAGGGACACATATATTTCTCATGGAAAACCCTCTCTAGGGAAAACAAACCTCCCATTGTTGCGGTGCCACTCAAATATTCTATTATTTTAAACAATTATTTACATAGATATATACATGGATATTGTTATCCCCTACAATTTCCTAGGCTGAGGAGGAGATCAAAAGAGGTAACCTTGAACCACTTTAAGTTCAGTAGCTAGCCCTACTGAACTAGAGAGGGATCTCTCAAAGGATTTTCCAATGAATATCTGTAAAGAAAAAGGATTTAGGCTAGATATATAAGCTTTTCTTGAGTATTTGTGAATTTAGGGTTTTTGGTTTGCTGAAATAGGGATTAGAGCAAGTAATTAGGTAAAGGCTTCAAGTATGCAATGACAAGTATAAAAAGGAGCTAGATATCAGTGTGCTATGGTGAAATTAAAGTGTTACCAATGTAGTATATGTATGATAATTTAAGAAAATATAATGAGCATGGAAAAGCATGAATTCATTAGTTTTAGGAAAAAAGAAACATAAGCATGATTTCGAGATAAACAGAGCTTAAATCTAAGATTTATGTCTATATAACTGCAATGAAATTCATAGGAAGAAGATAAAACATGAAAAGAGAGATGATTTATCCATTAGAAACTAATAGGAAAAAAAAAACAACACCATAGACTCACTTAACAAGAATTCTTGAAATATAGTTGCAACTACTCCTATATTAGCTGTAAAAGAACATGAGGTACAAGCTTCTGCACAAAAGTCCCACCCCTCTCTATGAATTAGAAATGATACATATAGACTCAATTAAACCACTTCCTCACCTTCAGGAGTAGAAATCCTAGGTGTTGGAACTGTTTCCAAGATTCTCTCAACCAAGAGGCGAGAGTGAGAAGGTCAAATACAAACACTTCTTATAGACTTTGTTTTGGATTTTTCTTCCTTAATGAGGGCTAATAAACCATAAAAAAAACCTATCATGTCCATTTATTCATGCTTACATCGTCTAACCTCGAAATAATTTCAATTACATCAAGATTTTTGATTTAGACCAAGTCAAGCTGAAAACTAGGAAATTTACACAGTGAAATTTAAATGAAAAACATAGAAATTTGCAGAAGAGCAGCACCAACTTTAAGCCCACTTTAAGGTGCCTTCCTGAGGTCCAAATGAATATCTGAAAATAATAGTAGACTACATTTTCAATTCTAATTTCTAGAAAACCTTGAATTTTTTAAAATGACCCATGGGAATGCCTTAAAAAATTCATTCTCCCAAGGTGTCTCCAGAAGCGCAACGCTTGTCAAAAAGAGGGGCAGAATGCTGATTTTTGACCACTTTTCTCCTTTTCCTCAAAATTTAGGCACTTATGAGAAATTTGATGAAATTGGTTTTGAGAGGACACCTTCGAACAAGCACAGGAGGTACAAATTGTCCAGGATTCATTGATTCAACGTATTATAGGGTATGATTGGTTAGGGGGGTTAGGTATGCGAGGGTACGAGTTTCACTTCTGCTCCAGCTCCTAATCTTATCAAAGTCTAGTGGTCGTGTAAGCCTTGAGGGTATTATTTTCCAGCCCTTTCAAGTATGCATATGGTCATCGAATGACCTCCTACGCTTCAGGACATTCGTTCTTGAAAGCCCTTGATCGAGAGTTCTCTATCTTGACTTGAGAGAACGAATTGCCCCTCCGTATCTAACTGCTGCAGCTTGGCTCGACGTCCAATCTTCAGCCTGACCTGATAGGATTCATAGGCTCATCGATTTTCTTGTTAGCTAAAAGGGAAATGACCGACCTTGATGTCCGTTATGACCCCATAGCTCAACTAGTTCGACCTAGTCCAATTTTTGAATTTGGCACCAAAATTCTCAAAAAACCAAAAAAGCTTAGAAAACCTTCAAAATTGGCCATGAAGTGTAAAATGAGGTATGTTATGCTCTCATGGATTCTTCAGCAAGAATCTCCAAGTTATCCCTCTCATTTTTTCCTTTAGGGTTTCCTTTGAGTTTGGCCTTCAACTGCTTAATTCTAACCTTGGAAACCTGATTCCTTTTGTAATAATGGATGGACATCTTCCTTTGCCACTTGTTATCCCTATTAACCTTTTCAAGGAGATTCTCAAGGTGGAAATTGATATTTTCAAGCCAAATCTCCTTGTCTTCACTGATTTCTAAAGCAATTCTATCTTCAATGCCCAAGTCTTCATTCAATAGGCTTTGTTCTTTTTCTTTCTTCAATGCCCTTTTGAGACACTTTGTCCTTGGATTCTTGTTTTAAACCTTATTTTATTTTTCATCATGTTCACCAGGCTCCAACACTACTTTACCTTTGCCTCCTTGTTGTAGTATCTTGGACTGCTCTTTCTCGATGATGAGTTGTTTGGCCTTAAGCTAAATGTTTTCTTGCTCAAGGAAGGAAATGATGAAATGAGGGAGTTAGGGAAGGGAGATGATGATAGGGGAATTTTGGGAGATGGATAGGGGTTATATAAAACTTAGGAAGTTTGAATGGATTGAAATGAGAGAGAGAAATGAGTAGGAGAATTCAAAAATAGTCCTACTAGGAAATTGTCCAAAATGATAGGTATGAGCTAGGGTTTGTGTAAAGGTGAGGTAAACTGAGGGTAGATGAGTTAATTAGTAAATGATAGGGTGATTTATACATATGAAGAGGTATGAGATGAAACATTTACAATTTTTCAATGTCATAACTAACATAACCATCATTTACACTAGCCTTGCAACATGAAATTTCTCATAAACCCTAGATGAACAAAAATCACATTCACGCTTGCTTTGCCAAAGGAAAAAAGTGACTTAGGTGATGGTATCTACTTGTAGAAAAGCTTATAAGAGAAAAATAATAGGAAATCAAGCTTTAATTTTAAGTTTGGGTGATTTTTGGAAAATTTCAGGCTACTCTGTCCCAAGTGCAGTGCCAAAGCATGGCGCAATTCACAGAAGCACAGTGCCACCTCCAAAAGTGCAGTGCAGTTCATAGAATCATAGCATCAACTTGCAAACCAATTTTGGAGGCCTTAAACTACCCCAAATTGCACCCTTGATCTCATGTTGGAAATATCTTGAAGTTTTCTACAAGATGGACTCATCAAGTTTGTAATTCTGACACTCCATCATGGAGAAAATTTGATTTTTCCAAGGTCACTACAAAACCCCAAGGTGTCTTTGACAAAAGCATAGTGCCAACTTGTAGATAACTTTTGGATGCATTCCACTAATCCAAATCACTATCTAAAGGTACCATTGGAAAGCTTGGGGTGTCTGCTACATAACAACATCCTCAAACACTACTAACACCTACTCTAAATACTTGAAAATCTATGTCGAAGTCAAACTATCCAAAAGTGTAACAACTCTCACGTGGAAAGTGTAGTTTAGGAATTTCTCTCAAATCATAATACCTGTGCATAAATGGAAGGAGGTTTTTGTTCCTTGGCCTATAATTGACAAAAACCTTTTTCACTTTTGTAAAATTCTTCTTCATTTATTCAGAAACATATTTTCAAGAAAAAATGGCCCTATGAGAAATGATGAGACGAGGTAATGTACTATAACATTGTCTTATTTGAAATAAAACATTATCTTTACCTTTATTTTTCTTTCCCTAAGCTGATAAATCCCTTTACACACTAAATTACATGATGGACATGTTTTTTTTTTTACCTATGGTATCATGATGACACATGGAATGAAACCCTAGACCATGATTAAAATGAGGAATTTAACCATTTCATGACCCAAGACACTTAAATCAAGATATGATACCTCGAAGAAGACAATGACCATGATGAGTGATGAAGACCATGAGTAAGTGAAGGGAGATGAAGTGACCTAGACATCAATAGCTAGTGACCAAATTTTTATTGGAAGATTCATTGAAATGACAAAAAATTGACTTGACACCCTAACAACTCCTTCTAAGAGAATATTTGATAATTGGTGATAGGATGAACTGACTGACACTAACATTAGCTCCAGCTGGGGATGGCAACCCCTTGGAGATGTCAATAACATCGTAGACCAAGTAGACTAGACTCAAACCAAAAATTGACTAACTAACTGAATTGACTTGACTATAAAAAACATATTGACTAAAGATACTTGTTGCATTAGACCATCGAGATCTTAGGGCATTCACCTCGAGCTTCAAATCCTGATGATAGCCACCCACCTGCTGAAGATGTATATACAATCATGTGTAATTATCCCTCCAATGTAGCCAATCTAGCAAATGGCTACTTATTTGAATCATGCTCGTACTTTCCTTGAGCAGGCAGAAAAAACAAAACCTAGGCCACTCCAAGTGTCCACTCAACATGTGCTCATGATCCATAAATACAAGAAAATCCATCTCCCTGGATGGATGCAACAAATTGGTGTGAGGATCCTTAAAAATCTGAAATGTTACCTTGTCTTGAAATCCATTAAAGATACAATTACTCCTTTTATTTTGATCTGAAAAAATACTTGGTTGTTGATCCATAGTAAGGCATAGGGAAGTATGGATTTCTACTACTTGAGTGTTGGCTACAAATTCTTCAAGCATGAGCAACTTTGATTCTATCTCTAGCATACTACCTATCTCAGACTCATATTCTTCCAATTCATAGTCTAAATAATCTTTGAACATAACACACACTTCAATATTATTAAACATGTCATCCCTCCTCTTCATGAAAGAAAATAGTCCTTGTTAGCTTATCTCCTTGTAGGAAATCTACATCACAAACTGGCTTACTCACAACAACTTCCTGTATAGTTTCATCAGTCTCATGACTATCATCATTTAAACCCAATTTTTCATTTTCAATAATCGAAGAAATTTCACTCACACATTCTTAAATGTGTGAACACTGCAAACCTACTTTAACTTGCGTTGTAACATGGATTTTCAGGAGATGATATATTTCATCTTCATACAAAGGAGAACACTGAGTTTTATAGAGATCAACATTGGCTTGGTGATTTTCATTTTCAAGATCAAGAGTGGGCCTTTCTCTATTTTGATCCCAATCTGCTTCATCCAAGGAGGAATTTGTTGATTCTTGTTTCGAGGAAAAATCATAAAGGGCTTCTAGTATATATTCTTCCATACATTCTTAATCCCCATATGAATTTTCAAGAAATTTAATGAAATTTTTAGAAATCTCACAACATCAACCCATCATTGATAAGGAAGAATTATGGGTTTAGTAATGTTGAAAGAAAACTAAATGAAAATCCTTTCGAGAATATAAACTAGAAGATGGTAGACTCTCATATCATTTCCTTGTTATTTCCTCCAAGGTAGACATGAATATATTCATCAGACAATATTCAATAAACTTAGTCTTTAATTTGTGAATATGAAAATGAAATTTGACCAAATGCAAACAAGCATCTTCTCCATCCTGACCTTTAAACTTTGGCAACCCCCTTTGCCAATATATACAAGGAATACGATTTCAAAATCTAAGAATGTGAGCTAGATTCATAGGATAATACCTATGAGCAGTTGAATCCATCTTGGAAATAATTAAGTCACCAAGAAGTTCTTCAAACTATTGGTTTTGAATAGTGGAGTCGCCGTGAAAATTTTGAATCTTTGGATTCCTCGACACTGGAGTTGCCAGGTGAAAGATGCACATCCTTTCTTGTGTCTAATCATTGTTCACCATCAACAATCAGATTTGATCCTTGTCGTTCTTTCCCAGGGAAGATATGATCTTTCATTACACAGCAACGGTGCCAAAATGTTATCCCCTACAATTTCCTAGGTTGAGGAGGAGATTGAAAGAGGTAACCTCGAACCACTTTCAGTTCAGTAGCTAGCCCTACTGAACCAGAGAAGGATCTCTCAAAGGATTTTTCAATGAATATATTTAAAGAAACATATTTTAGGCTAGACATATAAGTTTTTCTAAGTATTTGTGAAGTTAGGTTTTTTAGGTTTGCTGGACTAGCGTTTAGAATAGGTAATTAGGTCAGGGCTTCAAGTATGTAGAGAAAAGTATAAATAGGAGCAACATATTAGTATGTTATAGTGCACTTAGATTTTTTTTCAATGTAGTATAGATTTGTGAGCTTAAGAGAACCTAATGAGCATGTAGAAGAATGAATTCATTAGTTTTAGAAGAAAAGAAACACAAGCATGATTTCCAAATAAATAGAGCTTAAATCTAAGCTTTTTGTCTATATAACTACAAGGAAATTCATAGGAAGAATATGAAGCATGAAAAGAGAGGTGTTTTATCCATTATAAACTGATAGGAAAAGAAAACAGCACCATAGACTCGTTGAACAAGAATCCCTAAAATATAGCTGCAAATGCTCCCATATTAGTTGTAAAAGAACATAAGGTACAAGCTTCTCCTCAAAAGTACCACCCCTTTCTCTGAATGGGAAATGAAACATATATACTTAATTTAACTACTTCCCCCCTTCAAGATTCGAATTCCTAGGTGGTGGAACTATTTCCAAGATTCTCTCAACTAACAGGTGAGAGTGAGAAGGTCAAATACAAACACTTTTTGTAGACTTTGTTTTGGATTTTGCTTCCTTAATGAGGCCTAATAAACCATAAAAATGAAATATCATGTTTATTTATTCATGATTACATAATCTAACCTCTAAGTAACTTCAACTACATCAAGATTTTTTGACTTTGGCCAAGTCAAACTGAAAACTAGGAAATTTACATAGTGAAATTTAAATGAAAAACACATAAATTTGTAGAAGCGGAGTGCCAAATTTAAGCCCACTTTCAGGTGCCTTCATAAGGTCCAAATGAAGATTTGAAAGAATGGTCAACTAAAGTTTCAAGTCTACTTTCCATAACACCTTGAAATTATTAAAATTACCCATGGGAAGGCCTTAAACAATTCATTCTCCCAAGGTGTCTCCAGAAGCACAACGCTTATCAAAAAGAGGGGCAGAACACTGATTTTTTAACCCTTTTTGTCCTTTTTCTCAAAATTTAGGCCCTCTCTAAGAAATTTGATGAAATTGGTTTTGAGAGGATGCCATGAGATTTCCAAAACTGCAAACCATTTATCTTTTGGATGCCCGAGGAAAAAGCGCAACGCCAAGGCGTTGTGTTTCTGTGACTAGTCCAATTTTTGAATTTGGCACCAAAATTCTTAAAAAAACAAAAAATGCTAAAAAAATCCTTCAAATTTCATCATGAAGGATAAAATTAGGTATTTTATGCCCTCATGGATGCTTCATCAAGCATCTCCAAGTTATCCCTCTCATTTTTGTCCTTTAGGGTTTCCTTTGAGTTTGGCCTTCAACTGCTAAATTCTAACCTTGGCAACCTGGTTCCTTGTGTAATAATGGATGGTCATCTTCCTTTGAAACTTGTTATCCATTTTAAACTTTTCAAGGAGCTTCTCAAGGCGGAAATTGATCTTGTCAAGCCAAAACTCCTTGTCTTCACTAATTTCCAAAGCAATTTTATCTTCAATGTCCAAGTCTTCATTCCGTAGGCTTTGCTCTTTTTATTTCTTCAATTCCCTTTTGAGACCCTTTGTCCTTGGATTCTTCTTTTCAACCTACTTTTATTTTTCATTATGTTCACCAAGTTCCAACACTACTTTACCTTTACCTCCTTGTTGTATCATCTTGGACTGCTCTTTCTCCATGATGATCTATTTGGCCCTAAGCTAATTGCTTTCTTACTTAAGGAAGGAAATGATGAAGTTAGGGAAGGGAGATGATGATATGGGAATTTAAGGAGATGGAAAGGGGTTATATAAAAATTAGGAAGTTTGAATGGAGTGAAATGATAGAGAGAAATGAGTAGGAGAATTTAAAAACAATCCTACTAAGAAATTGTCCAAAATGACAGGTATGAGCTAAGGTTTGTGTAAAGGTGAGGTAAAATGAGGGTAGATGAGTTAATTAGTGAGTGATAGGGTTATTTATACATGTCCAGAGGTATGAGATGACAAATTCACAAGTTCTCAATGACATAACTAACAAAACCATCATTTACACTAGCCTTGCAACATGAAATTTTTCATAAACCCTAGATGAAGAAAACTCGCATTTGCAGTTGCTTTGCCAAAGGAAAAAAGTGAGTTAGATGATGATTCTTACTTGTAGAATAGATTAGAAGAGCAAAATAATAGGAAAGAAAGCTTTAATTTTAAGTTTGGGTGAGTTTTTTCAAATTTTGGGCTACTCTGTCCCAAGCACGACATTGTTGGCAAAAGTGTAGAGCCAAAGCGCAACATAGTTCACAGAAGCATAGCGCCAACTCCAAAAGTGTAGTGAAGTTCACAAAAGTGTAAATCTGACTTGAAAAACACTTTTGGAGGCCTTAAACTACTCCAAATTGTGAACTTGATAGTGTTGGCTTGATGGGCCCTGACCCAGGTTTGACGTTAATTAACCCAGAAAATTCCTACACTACTGGCCCTTTCGGCATCAATCTGCGGAGCACACACTGAAGTCTCACCCAAAGAAATATGGGGGGATGCAAGAACCAAGTTTCTGCACCCTGACATGGTTGTGATTTTGGTTTTATACCTTCAACGCTTTCTTCATGCACGCTGATAAGCCTTTTAAGGCTTATCGCTATATTCTCCTTATTTGTCCTCCAAACCTCCACGAAGGTCTATGATAGTCCTTCGCGCAACCTTCACAGAGTTCAGGCACTTATGCTCCTCTGCTATATAACTACCAAAATTATCTTAAGTGTTGGCCAACTTTAACCAGAATTTATGATTATCTTGGTGTAAACATATATCTCTACTTGCAGTCATATAACATAGGGAAATATATACAATCGCACATCAGACTAACAATAAAACATAAACCAATGTTCAACATAACATAATCACATGCAATTAACATAAGTAAAATACACAGGTAATTCCAAAATACTCCTCTTTATTACTGATTCAAATCTCTAGTATAAACTCTGACTACGCAGCGCACACAACTATAGGGGTCTACGCACTCAGCTATAGACTTCTACCCTAGGCCTCTGCACACTCAGCTGTAGAGCCTCTTCCTATGCTAAGACTATTCACTCTTAGCTTCATAGACACAATAATGACTCCAGCTTATCCACTATTAAACTCTTATTGACTATTGAACTGCCTTAGACTCTTCTAAGACTCCATTTTTATATAATCCCATGGTCCACGAAGCATGGGTAGATCTCTAATGCCAACATGACTTATACAAAAGAAGGATAGAAAAACCTTAGTAACTCTTTACATCTTCGCACTCCATGGTCACAAAATGCGGATACTTTACATTATTTCCTACAAAATTTGGACTTTCTGCCCCAAATCTTGGGCTTTTAACCCAAAAGTTGACCCCAAGGGACCCATTAACAATAGGCCCCTAACACAAATCTAGTGGCTTGCCCTTGAGTCACTCTATTGGCATAGAGATCTTGTCGTGAAGACCTCCAAGCTCCACTTGTACCACTACGACTTCCGCGGTGCACTGTGTTGCTACTTGCTTCATCTGCTTGACCAGTTCCTCCATTGTTGGCCCTACGCCATCTATCTATATCTTCTGTTGTGTTTCCTACATAATAACTAGTTTGTCTTCAATGGTGGTCGTGAGCGCATATGCTTCATCTAACCAAGGCTTCCATCGAGCCGTCAATAATGCTTCCCTATGTTGTGTTGTGTCCACCTGCTCTTTCAACACCTTTTCTTCTTGCAACTTCGCTAACCTTTGGGTAATGGCGGCAGTGCATGTCATCACTTTAACCTTGTCATATTGCTGTTGTAGCTCTCGCGCCTCTGTTTCTAGCCTCTACACATTGGGATCCTCTTATAAGCTGGTGACTACCTTGAGCAACTGCTTGAAGAGTGCAGTGCAATCCTTTACTGTGGTATATATATTACTGCAATGACATCCTTAACAAATGCCTTGCATAGCTCTCTAACATCTGGAAGAGTCAAAGTTTGGGCCTTCAGCTCAAGTTCTGCAATCTTAAGGTTCAATTCAAACTAAACCTTTGCCAACTCTGTTGTCACTTCATGCACTCTGGTAGCGAGCTTCTGAATTCTCACATCCACTAGCTCATCTTTGAGAATTTCCAGTTCTGGGACAGACTTGCATGGTTCAACCACTACCTTGGTCGTGCACTCATTCTTGTATATCGTGGCCTTAAAGAGATCAATATCAGATTTCTTCAGTGCAACCATCTAAGCATTTTTCACCTGCTGCTCACTGATAATGTGCAACACGTTGTTCGCGGGCCCGAAGTTCCACGATCACACCATCCTGCAAAGTGTGAAGGGCTTCACTTCAAAGCATGGCCAAACTAAGTCAAACCCCCTAAAGGGCACTGACAATGGTCTTGTCAGCTTCTACTTCTTTAGTTAGTGCTTCGTATGATAGTGTTATTGCCCTGGGATCCAGTGTGTGCACCATCCCTGCTGCTTCTAAGGTGCCAAGTGCCAAACTAGTTAACACTACACCGCTCCTTCCCACACTGGTCTGTACCTATGACACCTGGATCTATAGCTCATGCATACCCATCTGAATGGCACCCAAGGCCTATTTCTGCTACTGCTTGAACTGTTGTAGTAGTTCTATGGTTGCATCACTTATTACATCACCAATGTCATTCAAATCACCTTTAGTCTAGGTGATTTGGTCGAGGTAGGTCCTGTTGGCCTTGGACTTCTTCCATGGCCCTACTTTATCTTGTTCCTTATTGCAATTAATCTAGAATGGAGTAGTCTCTGGGTTTGCTCCTCCCTGCTCTAATTGTTGTTCTTCCTCCTCTGTCTCTAGGGAAGGTGACTTTTAACTCGTATCAGAGTTATGCTCCTCCTCTTCTTCTTGTCCTACTATTTTCTTTGTGGTAACACGCTCTACCTTATTTTTATCCTCAACCTCCTTCTTCCTCTTCTCATCCAATTATTCCATCTTCAGACTGGCTTCTTCCTTTTCTGGCTTTGCTGCAGACTTGCTAGACCCAACTATCAAGTCTGAAGTGATGTAGAAATCTATCAGCCAGTGGTTGAGGATTGTTGCAATCACGTCATAGGTGACCAGGTATGGAAGGTGATACCACATTTGTTCAAGATCTTTTTGTGTGCACATGGAAACATGGTGGAAGTCTACCTTTAACTCCACATACTCTGTCATCTGATAAAAAACTGTCGGCAATAACCGTGGCTTGCAGTTGATGCCCATGTGGATACTCATCTCCATCAAGATCCAAAAGACCTTGTTTTCCTTGACCCTTTGGGGGTCCTTTGTAACCCAGAGTGAAGCGAACTTCAGTGCTTCTAGAAGGTCCTCCACAACTGGAACAAACTGACTATCCTCTGATAACTCCCACGTGAAAAGCAATATCGATAGCAGTAGCCATGCATAGTGAAACATTTTTCTATGATCTTGTGCCTCTCTAAAGTTTGTGAGGAACTCACTGTAGAGGTAGCATTCCCAGTTGAACTGTACACCCTTCATGCACTGGGCCACTAATGACACTACTAGTGTTGACACTTCCACATAATCTTTCCTGCACGGATCTGAGGGGCTACCTTAACTACAGGGTTGGTTATGCTAGTGATGGAGTAGCCGCACAGCATCTTAGCAAGCTTAAATTTATCCTTCATTGCTTCGGTGAAGTCACGCTCACCTATCTTTCTGCTAATTTCCATGGTTGGATTTTCTCCTTTGTGCAGCAGCCGAGTGATTCTATGGATCAGCATGTCAATGATCGGTATCGGCTCCTCTAGCCACAGACACCCATCATGCACTAAGCACAATAGCTTCTTGATCACTATCATGCTTATGGGCATATGGTTGTAATGCAATACCCACAGCATGTTTAACAGACCAGCGTTATCCACCCCTTTTACCCACTTTCTTGGCTCCAGTGTGGTCACACTAGAGTCTTTATAGAAAACATGGTGCATGAGTTGATCTATCACTAAATGGGGAAAGTTCTCTATATCAGCCAATTCCCAATCCTCCAAATTTAAATGGGGGATGTGCCCTAGGAGCGGTCCTTCAAAGACGATTTTGTCTGGAAATAAGGGTGTATGTAGTGTGACCTTGCTTTCATCAATGTCCTTCGGAACCTTTGTCTTACCTCTGCATGGAGGAATGTACTCAGGCAGTTTAGAGATAGGTTCAGACCCCTCAATGTCAACTTCCTCTGCCCCCATGTCAGTGTATTCCTCACCCATATGGATTTCTTCAACATTCTCTTCACGCTCCAGGTTAACTACCTTTCCCTTCTCCTGCATGGTGGGCTTTTCCTTCTATGGGTGTTTTCTTGGTGATATGTGCACCGGCTGTGGCACTTTCTTCTTATCTTTCTTTGTTTTTTAACCCTCTTCGGTCAGCCTAGGCCTCGACCTTGGTGACCTCGGTGATTTAGGCACTTCTTCTGGTACTTCAATGCTTGCAACCTCCGGGGCAGCTCCCTCAACTACCGTTGGTACTTTAGGGGCAGTTCCCTTAGTTGTCATTGCTTCTCAAGTGATCATAGTTTATGTGGGTGTAGACATGATATTAGACAACAAATCCTATGTCTCGTTTGGAAACTTTTGAAATGTTGAACTCGCTATCAAAGCTTCAAAGTACTTACGATTCATATGCACCTGAGAGCTCAACACCTCAATTCTCAATCTGCCAAGTGTTTTTCTCTGGGCAACCACCTGTAATTTATAAGCATTTTCAAATTCAAATCTGATTGTTCCCCTCAAAATTTGTTCATAAATGCTGGATTGGTGGTAGATTTTCAAAGATATTTCCCTTAAATTCCAACTTAAATGTCACTCCCCCATTCCATTTAGTCATTTTCCCTTTGTCAAGTCATGAACAATGACCATAACAGTTACTTTCTGGCTTCCCTGCGCATTTCTACTGACACTATCACATTCCTTCATTCCACGCAGTTCCCCAATCATGCAGCTCTCCAACCTGGGTAGTGTAGTTTATAGTTTTGTGCCTCCTTCCAGCTTCCTAGAATGCTAAGGTTGTGCTTTCCTCATGTAGTCATCTAGTTGGATCATCGGTGTATGGCTTCAATTGGCTTCCATTCACTCACTGTAGGAATGGTTCTCCATTCAATTTTATCAACTGAATTGCTCCACCATCAGTAACCTCCTTGATGACATAGGGCCCTAGCTAATGCATCTAAAATTTTCCTGAGAATTTATCAAACTTCTTGTCATATAATAGAACTAAATCAGTTACCTTGAAGGTGCGCAGTTTGATGTGTCGATCGTCCCATGCCTTTTCGTGCTCCTTTTGAACTTGTTGATGGAATCTAGCCAGAAATCAATATTCTTCCAGCTTTGTTAGATACGCGAGCCTCTCCTCCAGGGCCAATCCGCCATTCCTGTGAACGCCCCTATGCACAAACTAGGTACAATGTACTCCATTGGCATCACAACTTCCATGCCATAAACCAGTCTGAACGGCATTTGTCTAGTCAACTTCTTGCAAGTCGTTCTATAAGACCATTGCACCACGAGAACGCAAACATCAAATTTGTTTCTTTGAGGATTGCAAACCATTTTTAGCATGCTCTACAATATTTTATTAAACACTTCCACCATCCCATTAGCTTGTGGATGATATGGCATGCTCTTCTGATGGTAAACCTAAAATTCCTCCGTCATCATGGTAATCATCTCATTAAGAAAATGCATATCGCGATCGCTCATTAAAATTTTTGGACAGCTAAACCTTGTCAGCACATACTAAAAGATTAATTTGGCTACTGTCACACTTGTACAGTCCTTCACAAGCTACGCCTCTTCCCATCTGGTTAACTACTCAGTCGCAATGATAATTTACCATGCACCCGTCTTCTTTCCTAAAGGCTGAATTGGTCCCATAAAGTCAATCACCCACTTCTCAAAGGGTTGTAACAATATCTACGGATTCAGCATCAACTCATCCCTACGCGAGGGTTTTCTAGTCCTTTAGCATGCACCGTATGCCCTACAATATGCTTTTGAATCCTTATGCAAGGTCGGCCACCACAACCTAGCGTGTAGAATCTTCTGTGTTGTTTTTTCTCCTGCATAATGACGTCCCACGGCTCTTCCATAAGCCTTAGTGAGGATGTTGTTTCATTCAAACTCTGTCACATAACGTCGCAATATTTCATTTGATCCCATTTTGTACAAGTTCCCTGCAATGATGGAAAAGTTTGTCGCCTGCACCACCAGTTCCTTCTTTTGTTGGCTTGTATATCCTTCCGAGGTTGTGCCTGTTGTCAGGAAGTGTATAATATCTTCAAAGTGGCTTTTTGCGATGTACACTACAAAGAGTTGTGTGTCAGGTAGTCCTTCCTCCAAATTAGTAGGCTCTTCACCTATTTCAATGCACATCAAATGATCAAGTCCTGCATTCAATCGTCCTAGTTTCACAATGACTTAAAAATCATATTCCAGGAATAACAACAGCCACCTACATATCTTTGCCCCCAACACAGTCTTGTTGACCAGGTATTTCAATGCAGAATGGTCTGTATACATCTTAAAATGTCCACCCAACAGATAATGCCTAAACTTCTGGAGTGTGTACACCATAGCTAATCCTTTGCACTCAGTCGTGGAATAATTTTTCTTAGCTTTGGACAGCTTCCTACTTGCGAATGCTATACGGTGATCCAAGTCCCCTTCACCAGCCTATGTTAGTACTTCTCCCAACATAATACATGATGCATCCACATGCACATGAAATTCCTTCTTCTAACCCGAGAAGACTAGGATTAGCACGGTGACCATTTTCTCCTTAGCACATCCAATCTCTTCTAGCATTCACCATTCAAACAGAATGTAACATCCTTCTTTAGCATTTTTTCCATCGGCATGACAATTTGGGCATAGCTCTTGATGAATTTCCTATAGTATCCCTTATGCCCCAATGTTGTGTGCAGCTTCCTTGGCGCCTCCAAATTGATTATGACCGCGATCTTCGCAAGGTCTACCATCAAGCCTTGTCTGCATACCACATGATCCAACAAGATCCCAAAAGGGACATAGAACAAAAATTTCTTTAGATTGAGCACATTCTAGTACCTTCGGCATGTATCTACCATCAAGTGCAGACTTGCCGCATGGAACTTTACTAATCCAAACGTTGTCCAATCGCCAAAGTATGCCTCTAGAAATTTGTGAATGAAATCCTTGAATGTCATGATGACTACGCGTGAAAATATCGTTGGCACATTCTTCAACCCAAAAGGCATCACCATATACTAGAAGCATCCCCATTCAGTCACGAAGGTCATCTTACTTCTATCCTCTGGTGCAATCCTGATTTGATGGTACCCAGAGAACCCATCAGTGAACGAGTATGCTTTTTGGCTGCCAACATTTTCCAGGACCTCATCGGTGAACGAAGTTGGGAAAGGGTCATGCATGCAGGCATCATTCAACTTCCTAAGATCTACGCATATCCTTATTTCTTCCTTCTGCTTATTTTCCTGAACCACTATTCGGCTCACCCAATCAGATTCTTCCACTGGTTCAATAATACCTATCGTGAGCATCTGTCTAACTCTAAGTGGACCCTTTCTTTGTACTTCAGATTGAGGCAGTAAGGCCTTTGCTTCATAGGTTTCAAATTCGGTTTTAGGGTGATCTTCATGACACCTAGGTCCCCTATTATCCCTTTTTAGATTTGAAAACTTCGTGGGAAATAGATCCTGATACTCGCAGAGTAGTTTGGCGACCTTATCTATTGTTGCGTCATTCTAGTGGTCCCAAATCTTTGCAAACTTTGACTCTGCCTCCACGCCAATCTTCACCTATTTGTTTTTGAGTGGCTCGGTTATGTCTGGGTTCTCTGGTTTCGATCCTTTAGCTTCATGGTGACCTTCAGTATCTGGAATATTAATCTTCCTCGTATCTTCGTCTTCTTCTTCCGTTGTTACATTGTAGCACTCCACCGAGTGGCTCAGCTCGGTAGTCCAATCAAGTTGAATCAAATCTAGAGGATCCTGCAGTATCCTGAAAATTGTTGTCTTATCCTCCTGCAATGCTTCATTGATAGATTCAAATCCATCCTTAAAAATGAATGTCACAAAAAATCCTTGGCGCAAAATATCCCATTCTTCGGTGCTAGGGCGGAGTTTCATCTCCAATTACCAATTCATTGGTATAATATCCAAGGTATGACAAAACAGATGGACCCACTTTGGTTGAGGCTTTTCTCCATACACTTTAGTCCATTTGGCCAAATGGTCGTGCATGTCACTTCTTCCATCATACTTTTCTATTAATCGCACCTTCAGATGACCAAAGTGTACCCTCATCATCCTCCTATATTCACGCCAATCATCAAAACTGTCTTTGTGAGTACCCCACCATCTTGCAAGCGTAGCACCCGCAACACCCAATCTAATGCCTGGAAGCGAAGATTCTATGGTACTTCCCTTTCAAATGCATCCAAAAAATGGTCAACATTAGTTAACCGATCATAGTATGACAGATTTATTACCTCTGAGGATACACAGTGCAACGATTTGGTCATCATATTACAATGCAACGTAGATACTTCATGCAGTAAATTTTTTGAGTGCTCCATTTCTTCATCTGAATCTAATGTGTAGGAGTTCTCGCAATCCCACACAATGCATCCATCTGTTGTTGGATTTACCCAATCCTGATCCCACACCATTATTTTGTAAATCTAGTCCAAATCATCATCACTCTCATAAATGCAGACTGGCTCAGTATAGCGCTATCCCTCTGCAAGGTCTAGTGACACCACTACATGGAGTGATTTCTTCTCAAATATCATCTTTCACTTCTTCAAATTGATTACCCCATTCATGTTAGTGGCCCAATCAATCCCAAGGAGCATGGCGTAGGGATTGTTTTCATCCACAATCTCTATTACCTCAAAATTAGTTAGTGTGCTCGTGCCTTCGGTATAATCCACAACCTCCCCATTGGGATGATTTTCTACTAATTTTCCATCCTTAATTGAATTGGAGACCAATGTAGCACAGGTCTCCCCATTCTTTCCCATGTCTATTTCGCTAAAACGTTCATGTCAGACCCTAGGTCCAAGATAACTTGGTCCATTTCGTATTCTCCTATCTTCGCGGTGAGTTTCATCTCACGTCCATTTCTTACCTTATTCTTACCAAGATTTCTTACTACATAGGGTCTGTTAGTAGCATTTTCCTTTCCAATGCACTTATTGATCACCTCCTGTAGTCCCTTCACAACCTTGCTATTGCGTAGCTGTTTCCTGTAGGACTCCAAGAATGAGGTAATCATGGATGGGTCCGTTTCTTCAGCCGACTTCTCTCGACTCCCTAAGGTAGAGGCCACAATGAAACTTTTCTTCACTTCCACCAATGTTTCTTTTGCATATCCTATATCAAACTTGGTCTCCTTTTCTGGTGCTTTGCAGACCCATTGGCCTTGTTCAAGCTGCTTCCCCTTATCCTCACCAGTCATCTCTCCACTTCATAGCACAATATTTACCTTAGGGTCTTCCTCGCGAGGCTCAACCCTCATCATCTACAAGTCCTGAGTCGATTACTAAGGTTGTGCCCCCTTATCACATATCTTAGCTAACAATATTGGGAAATCCTCCATCACATGGTCAAACTGAGTACAATAGCGACATGACGGCCACGTCAAATTCAGGCAGTCTTGCGCATAGTGTCTTGGTCCTCCATAATTGTAACAAATAACCTACTCTCAACCTCTACCAAGTTGTCCTCCACCTCAGCCTTGGCTGCGCCCCAAATACTCGCCTCACGCTCATCCAGCACCATGGTCTGATGGCCATGTTTCTGCTTGCACCCTGTATGCAGGTGTCCTATCCATCATTAATTCATAACTCCAACAATTGTGCTCATCATGACCCATAGATTAACAGAAGTTGCAGAAGAGTTATTGTGGTGTCTGTACAAATTTCTGTAGAAAATGGCAATTGTCTGTTGTATGCTTCCCAGCTAGCTAACAGATAGCAGACCATAGCATGGGCCTTGCACTTAGCCCTGCTCCAGCTTTCGCTCTTAGAGGCATTGGTCCCCCTATTGTCACATAATTCATGAAGACTGGATAGTGATCTTTGTCATGCATTGACCTTTGCATTTTAGGCACTAGACTTCTTCATGTACCTTTGACCAAACTATTCTATCATTATTTAGACTCTCCATCTCTAGGCATAAGTATTACAACTATGCGTGAATCATTTGAACCCCTAAATTAACATCTGGCATCTATGTTTCATGCAATGTCATCGAAATCTCCAAAGCTTCCTCCTGAGTCCCAATCTTCTGTTGTGATAGTGCAACACTAAGATGAGCTGGGAGCATAGCTACAAACCATTAGCAGTGCTACCCATCTTTCAGATTCATGTTAGCTTTGCAGATATTGCAATTCAATCTCTGGTCCAGCTCCCAGGGCATCTCATGAAGCTTCATCATGATCTCTTTGAATCCCACAATTGATTGTGCTTCAAACTTAGGTCTATTGAATTCCTTATTAGAGCAGTCTAGATATCTGGCAATGCAGACATCGGGTTATCAGTGCAGTACTTAATGTACCACATTAGTGTGCGGTCTTGCAAAGAACTAACCAATGTCACTTTCTTCATTTGATCATCCATGATACCCTGAGCTTCCCATATAGACTTCATGATGAACCAAGATTGGTATGGATCTTCACTCCCCAGGCCCTTGAACAAAAGCAACTTTACTGAATTAGCCATACTAAATGGTGGTGGACGTGGCAGTGGTGTGGGTGAGGGTGTAAGCGGTGGGGGTGAATATGGAGGTGGTGTCGGTGGATGAGGTATTCATGGGAACCCTTGCTTTATCAACTAAATGGTGCTCTACGAAGAAGCCTTTGCTACTCCCTCATCTTCACTCAAAGGAGGCTCAATCAATAGGCTATATTCAAGGCCTTTTCTTCCTCTGTCCCTAAAATTCCTTCCACTTTGCATAGCCCCAAAAATCAAGGTAACTGCATAAACCGCTTTTCACACAAGAGCATCTTAGTCCAAGTATTTAACAATTTCAAATACTTACCTCATGGCCCTTTGAAGAAGTGACACTCTCCTTCATTGTAATTGACCAAGGTATCAATCATGATACAGTCAAGCCAATGATACAGTCAAGCCAATGATCGATAGCACACAATCTTTTCTTCAGAGGCTTCCAATTTCCACACTAACTCCGGAGTCCAGACAATTGGACTGTCAAGCCTCCAGCTCCCTTGTTCGTCGGTCAACTTCACGATCCACTCGTATCATTCAACCGAGAAAGAACATAAGAAGATTTTGTGTATCTCTATGTAAAGACGTTTGTCCAACCACTATTATTTTGTCAATCACAGATTCATGTTTTCTTGTGCCACGAATTCATCGATTTTTCTATCCAGCCAGTCTTCAATCTCCTTCTTAGTTGGATTCCAATGATGCGACATCACACATCTCGTTATGGAGATCCCAGTCTTGGAAATAGAACCATTTGTTGGCTTGATATGCCCTAACCTAGGTTCAGGGTTAATTAGCAAAGAAAATCCCTACACTACTAACCCTTTCGGTATCAATCTGTGGAGCGTAGACTGAAGTCTCACCTGAAGCAATATGGGGGGATGTAGGAACCAAGTTTCTACACCTTGAGATGGTTGTGATTCTGGTTTTATACCTTCAATGCTTTCCTCGTGCACGTCGATAAGCCTTTTAAGGCTTATTGATATATTCTCCTTATTTGTCCTCCAAACCTCCATGAAGGTCTACAATAATACTTCATGCAACCTTCACGGGTAGTTCAGGCACTTACGCTCCTCTACTATATAACTGCCAGAATTATCTTAAGTGTTAGCCAACTTTAACATGCATTTATGATTATCTTGGTGTAAACGTATATCTCTACTTGCAGTCATATAACATAGGGAAATATATAGATTCATGCATCAGAATAACAATAAAACATAAACCCAGTGTTCAACATAACATAATCACAGGAAATTAACACAAGTAAAATAAACAGGTAATTCTAGAGTACTCCTCTTTATTATTGATTCAAATCTCCAGTACAGACTTTGACTACCCTGCACACACAGCTACAGGGGTCTGCACACTCAGCTGCAAACTTCTACCCTAGGCCTCTGTGCACTCAGATACAAAGCCTCTTCCTATGCTAAGGCTCTTCACTCTTAGCTTCATAGACCCAACAATGACTCCAACTTATTGACTACTAAACTCTTATTGACTATTGAACTGCCTTAGACTCTTCTAAGACTCCCTTTTCATACAATCCCATGGTCCATGGACTATGGGTAGATCTCCAAATCCATCATGACTTATACAAAATATAGGTGGAAAACCCTTATTAACTCTTTACGTCTTTGCAATCCGTGGGCACAAAATGCGGATACTTTACATTCTTTCCTACAAAATTTGGGCTTTCTTCCCCAAAACTTGGTCTTTTAACCCAAAAATTTACCCCAAGAGACTCATTCCCAACAGATAGCATGTTGGAAAGCTCTTGAAGTCTTCTACAAGATGGACTCATCAAGAATGTAATTTGGACAATCTAGTATGGAGAAAAATTGATTTTCCCAAGGTCACTCCAAAAACCTAGGGTGTTTTTGGGAAAAGCACAGTGCCAATTTGCAGAGCACTTTTGGATGCCTTCCACTAATCCAAATCAATATCTAAAGGTACCATTGGGAATCTTAGGATGTCTTCTACATCTTAGAGTCCTTAATAACTGCCAACACTGTTATTGGGAAATCTAGTGTCTATGCAAAGCTGCTAGTCCCACTAAGACGGGTAGCTATCTTAGAAGCAAACATATTAAAGTTACTTACGTTTTCCTTTACGAGAAGTAGATAGGAGAGGAGCAAAGAATAAAAACCTTAATCTTTCACTTGGTTCTCTGCTTGTTCCTTCTCCTCTTTGACAGATCTTTTCCGCTCCTCCCTTGACCACTCCGCTTCAAAGAGTACCTGTAAAGTCAAAGCAGCATAATACCTTCAAACTACAGAGATCTACAATCATAAACAATATAGGACCAGATATATATTGACCACACAAATGCATATATTAGAAAACATACAAGAATGTGGAGGAAAACTTGAATAGCTTTATTGATATAAAGATTAGAACAGAGGATTACAACCCATTGATCTGACCCAATGTAATCTTCCCAGCATGAAAGCCCTTCTTCACCTCATGAAAAGCTTAGATCACCCAACACTATGATATTCCACCAGGAAACCAACAACACTTCCTTACAAGATACAAAATTCCAGCCTCTGGATATCTGGGATGAGGGATCCATATATAGATGAATGCAGGGGGGTGAGTCAACTTCTAGGATTTTTTATTAGTGTCTTCTCTCTGATAGTCCTTGGTTCCACTTGGAGATTGATGATCTCTTACTCATCCCTGGGTGAATTTAGAGAGGCAAGTGTCACAGGAGAAGTTTCTGGAAGATTCCATGATCATCCACCTTGCAAACTGCCTTTGCCATTTGTCTACTCTCACCCATCGCACCCTACAGAAGGGCTTTTCAATATGCATCGCACTTTTTGCACTGAGCAGGTTAGATGCATCACACCCTCTACATTGAGCAGTCTGTATGGTCCAGTTTTGACTAGTTCTGAGCAGTTTTCTGTGGAGAACTTCTAGGAGATGATGTAATTAGCTGACCTTGTTCCTTTAGAGTATGAAACAACACTTTTAGGGACTTAAAAGCCCTTGGTTTATGGACATATTTGATTGGGGTTGCAGTGCCCAAATATTTCTCTAACAGTTTCCCCCTAAAGCATGAGGTTGTAGATCTTTGATGTCAGGTTAAATGCTTTATCATGAGGATCCAAGGCTTTTCGAACTAGAAGGTGACCTGTAATAAGATACAATACAATACATTATCTTCATAATATTTTCATGATCTAGCTGAGGCAGGCATTCCCATGCTCAGCTTTATAAATTCATTTCATGTACATAGGACAGACTCATGATTCTGATAGAGCCATCATCCTTTGATTCAGATGATTATCTGTGAAGCAATGATGTACATTTGATGTCTTTATTTTCCTAAATATATCACAACCCGGATGGATGAAACTAGATTCGAGGTCTTCAAAATCGTCCAATCTTCACCCGGAGTACAAGTCAATCCATGTGAAAAATGTTCTGGTCAAACATGGAAAGACATCACCTGATTACCAGCCATTGATGTAAGTTGTTAACAGGCATGAGAGGAATCACCAATAATGATGATTACCCTCAAGGTACTACAGTACAATTCATGTGGTGTGAAAATGAGACTTGGCGTCGAACACCACGCAAAATATTTCAGTCGAAGGCTGTTGATGTAAACTTGTCACCGGAAGTGAGAAACTTGCGATGAAGGCATGTAAGCTTCGAAGCACTGAAAGGGTTGTTCCTAAGTCGACTTCTTGGATAATGAGTTGTCGTCGACAAGAACTGACCCATCGTAGGAGGGCTTTAATGAATCCCACATCTACAGCACGAAACAAAGCAAATGATTGTTTGGAGGTGAAAATGATCTGATGATATAGGGTTCAGGGTGGCGGTCATGAAAGGATGAAGCGTGAATGTATTGCAGCGGGTGAGACACAATCTGGGTTGGTGAATTCTCTAATTGACTTCTCTTGAACATATTGGCGACACTAAAATGGATTGGTAGCATTAACCCCAAATATGGATGGTACGATGGACCAATGGTAGTATGACCGGTGAATGGAATAACCCAACCCGACTCAATCATTGTGATGGAGTGAAAGTGTCATGTTCAAGAGCGACTCGCTACCAATAACGTTTCTTCAAGTTTTCTTCCCAATTTTCCCCAGTCATTTCTGACCAATACCTCTCTATTTTTATCAAGCATTAGGAGGATAACATATGCTTGTTCTATAATTTGCCCTTCGAGCAAACCTGTCGCTATGTTTTAACGAGCCTAGCGACAGTGAAACTTGTTCTTGTCCCTATGGACAAGTTTGTCTCTATTGGTTTTAACAAGTTTAACGACAAAGACAACTCGGTCCTTTTTCAATTTTAGAGAGTCTAAAAAGGGACGGAAAGGAAACTCCAGTAATCCTTTTTTGTCATATAATCCCTTAAGTCTGAAAAAGTATAAAATAATACAAAATTTCGATAGTTTTAACAAGCTGAACAAAACAAGGGCTCGATCTTTTTGTGTAATAATCCCTTAGGTCCAAAAAGATTAAAATCTAGAGGATGGATAGCACTTCCGGTAGCTTTAATGAGCTGGAGAGGCTAATTGCTCGAAAATCTTTCATATTTTACGAGTTAGATGAAAAGAGCTTAAAGGGGACTTGTTTTTGAGGAATGAGTGATATTTTCGGGTAGCTTCTAATTCCAGGTACGGTTTGGAATTTTCCAATCATCGTAGTGTCACAAGGATGGCTAACAGAATCACTCATCGCAGCTATTCCTCAAAAGGGTAAACAATCAATTGGAGGCATATGATTGGCTAAAACAGAGTGGAGGTGATGGTAAGAACATGACCAGGGCTCAAAAAGTTGATGATAATGCATTCACAATGGTTATTTACTGGAGGTTGGTTCATTTTTAATGATCTTAAACTCCGGGGGAACAATTGCTCATTGCTTAGGTTTAATTTTTAACGAGCTTGAACTTCACATAAAAACTGCTCGTGATAATGGTCATTGATACTCGACCCACAATTAACACTATGTTATTTTGACGGCCGTACTACCTGTTCAAGTGCTCCATCAAACTGATTAGAAATGATAATATATTCTTGAAAAATGAGTTAAAACACTAATACCCTACTCTAATTATGTAAAAAGTAACTTAAAAGTAGTTTTTTACCCCTCATTTTACCATTTCATTTGAGCTTGATATTGTTGGAGCTTTGGAGGTGCTTTCCCACTGATTTTCACTAGCTGATTTCAGGAGATTCTGTGGATGATTCTTGGTGCTGTCTGGACTAGATAGGAGCTTAACCTATGATTTTTAGTTGCGTTCTTTCTTTTTTGAATTCTGAGCATGTTCCCATGCTTTTCTGAGCCTCTGGCATTTGAACAATTCGTTCTGCCCCCATCGCACCCTGTGTATATCGAAAGGTGCGATGCATACTGGATTGGCCATTGGCCAGTTAGTATGCATCGCTCCCAGTACATAGCTGCGGTGCGATGGGCACAGGGAGGGAAACTTGTGCACTATATTTTCATGGAAATCTTGTCTGTCTTTTGTCAAATTAGGATCCTGACTCTTCTCTTGTTTGCTTTCAGAGATTCATCGGAGAAAAATGGTTGTTAGATGGCAAGAACGCGAGTATCAAGAAGAGGACATGGTTGCTTTACATGATCCGGGTATGGTAACTGCATTGCAGAGATGTGGTTTGCTCAAGTTCTTCCGCATATCTAGCATGAGGCAACAAATCAAATTGTTGCAATATTTCCTCGATGCATGGGATCCTACCAACTAGGTGTTTCAGATCAAAGGCAAATCCATCCCCTTGACAATCATGGACATCTAATTTTTGACCGGTTTATCGAGGCGTGGTGCCCCTCTCTCACTATCAGGTTCTGCCCATGGGGGCGAATCCATGAGGGATTATATTCACTGATACTGTAGAGAAGGATCTCATCCAAGTAGGGACGGGAAGATCAACATCCAAGATGTCATTGAATGGTCTTTGAGGACCATCTTTTTCACCTTTGCTAGACTAGCTCGAAGTGCGACTCTTCACTTGGCCAACAGGTCCTATATGCAGTATGTCTTAAAATGCCTTGAACCGAAGGTGTTCAACTGGTGTGATGCAGTAATTTTGGTGATAAAAGAACAGCTTACCAAGGTGAAAAATGGGCGATCTAAGAACTTTGGCTATGGTTCCATTTTGACTACTTTCGCCTTGGAGAAGATCCCACTGATGCTGCCACAATACATTTCACTTGGTTTTCCGCCACCGACTGAGCCACTGATGCAGAGATGGGTTGACCTTATGGCCCAACATGCTGGTCAGCCACAGGTTTCTTTCTCTAATGCCTTCTTTGAGTGGTTAAACCGTCAGAGATGGTTTATGCCGAGTGTACATATGCTGGTATGGATTTCTAGGGTGAGCCAGATTTGGTGCTACCAACTGGTGAGCAGTGGAGTGCTATAGGTAAAATTTCTGACCATATCCCTATTTATTGCTTTTATAACATTTTTGTGCTTCCTTTTATCAAGACTAATCAAAACTCATGTGCTCATGCAGATATCGGATAGGTGCGACCAGCAGTGCGCTTGAGAGCACCAATTGCCGTTCCAGCAGGAGAGGCTATAGGGAGGGATGTCCTTCGCGACCTGGATGTGGCTAAGACTCTTGCAGCATTGCAGTATCAGATCAAGGGCCTCATTCTCGGTATCCCAGATGTGAGGACTAACGAGCTGCCTCTAAGATTATAGCGACATACTACTAGCATGCCACGTCGATGGACTAGGTTTTTACACATGATTGCATAGGCAATGACTTGTTATCATCAACACCATTAGACTAGGGTGCCCCCTAGCATTTTGAGTTTTTGAGTCATTTGACCGATTTTGTCTTGGACATAGAACACTATGTGTAAACCATAAATAGTTATATCTATATTTTTTTATTTTTGGAGCTTCATTTTGGTTAAGTTGCATGATCCTAATGAAATGGTTTTCTTTTATAAATGTTGCAAATGTCTATCTAACACATAATTTTCCAATGAATCTGTTAATGTGTTTAAGTTTCTAGAAATATGTTGATATTGGATAGAATCGAACTATATTTCCAAAATCTTGACCCTTAGGAACATGCGGTAGATAGCTGGATTCCATACAGAATAGATACCGGTGAGCTGTAGAATGAAGAGCTATGAGTCTAGCCTGACAGCAAGTCGGCGTATGCGATGAGTGATGGCATCGGAGAGGAGTTCTATCAACAAACTATATTTAGTGATGTTGTTCGTTGATCGGCCAATACATACCCCTCTGAAACTTACTAACTCGCCGCTTGGATCAAAGATGGCCCAGGTCGCAGAAGATAGGTTCCGCGAACTACGGCTTGCTCTGTCGGCATATCCAACAAATGATCCCAATGGGTTTGAAATCTATAACAAAAGAAAAAGTGGATTACCTAACCAAAAATAATTGCTCTTAGTGAAAACAAAAATGTAACAAAAGCATAGGGGTTACTATACTGAGTTAAGCATAGTAATGCTTAAGGTACAACCCATTGTAGGGTTGCGCCAGTAGAATCCCATCATAGTCAACTAACTCGTAGGCTCCTTTTTCCAATACATGCTTGACAATATAGGGCCCCATCCATAAAGATTTAAACTTACTTGCTCCCAACTTATCGGACTCCTGGTCATAAAGTAAGACCAAGTCACCTTCTGAGAAGACACGGGTTTTGACATTCTTGTCGAACTGCGCCTTGACCCATTTCTTATGGGCTTCGTTAGCCAAGGTGGCATCACAACGGGTTTCATCCAGGTGGATTAATTCCAATAAATGAGCCTCCTCTTCTGAAGTTCTGGGGAGAAGGTCGACTATGAGCTTGAGGGACGAGATTTCGCACTGAACTGGTAAGATTACTTCCAGGCAATACACCAGCTGAAAGGGTGTAAACCTGGTTGCATTTCTCACGGATTTCTGGTATGCCCATAGGGCTGAGTATAGGATTAGGTTCCAACTCCATTTATGGACTCCAATCATCCTTTGCAGCATGCACTTCAGGACTTTGCTGATTGCTTCAACTTGCCCATTAGCTTGAGGATAATATGGAGTAGAGCTGCCATGGGACAGTCCTAATTTGGTAGCCAACTCAACCATCATGTGATTGCAAAAATGCGATCCATGATCTGTGACTATAACTTGTGGAACACCGAATCTAGAGACTACATGATTGAAAAAGAAAAGAGCAGTCGTTTCGCCGCTATTGTTTAATGTAGGCATCGCCTCAGCCCATTTCGTAAAATAGTCAACTGTGACTATGATATACCCATGCCCCCAGCTGAGGTGGGGTTACATCTCATGAAATCTATGCCCCATTTGGCAAATGGCCCAACAGCGACTTCTGGCTGTAGAGGTGTGGGTGGTATTCTAGTTTTGCAGCCGAAGATTTGACAAGCATGGCAACTTCTGACTGTGGTTATGCAATCTTTGAACATTGTTGGCCAGAAGTACCCTCCTCATAAAATCTTTTGCATTGTAGTGTAACCAGATTGATGACCCCCACATGCGCCTAAATGACAATCATTCAGGACTTTTTCAGCCTCCTCATGGGTGAGGCACCTCCAATAATCATGTAGTCTTTTGCTTGGTATCGAGTACATCGCTGCTCCGAATGGGAGGTATTAGACCTATATGTTTGGGTCTAGAGATAGATGATTATATCTCCATACCATGGATGACTTGAAGATATCAGAAACAAAGATTCATCCATGATTGTTGCATTTGATGTTGAATCGTTGGACGACGATGGGAGATTGCATAGTAACTCTGTGAAAACTAGAGCTTTATTTGACTTGGATTTTACGAATTCTAGATCAAACTCTTGCAAAATTGCTATCCATTTGGAATATTTGTCCCCCAGTAACTATTGCGACAAGATAAAGTCATGGGGTTGCAATTTGACAAAATGGTAGTTTTTCGAAAGAGGATGTAGTGTCGAAATCTCTGTATTGCTTGAACAACTGCTAGAGCTAGCTTCTCAACAAAGGAATACTTTCTTTTCATATCATTTAAGTTTTGGCTTAAATAATAGACAGGATGTTCAATTCCATTGTCTTCTTGAACTAAAACCATGGCTATGGTCGTATTGCTGCAGCCAGATATAGGTTATAGTCTTTTTGATAATCAGGAGCATACACTAATGATGCTTTTATTAGGGATTCCTTTAAAGCATCAAAGGAAGCTTGTGCGACCTGATCCCAGATGAAGGGTACTTCTTTTTTCAACAGAAAAGTATAACCTTTAGCAAGTTTGGCGTAATTTGGAATGAACCTCCTTAGAAAGTTTGCTTTCCCTTGGAGTTTCTGAATTTGAAGCAAATTTGAAGGTGGAGGCAAATCAATGATTTCCTAAACCTTACAGGGGTCAAGAGGAATCCTGTATTTCGAAACTACAAAGCTAAGTAAATGACCAGAACTTACACAAAACACACATTTGTGTGGATTGAGTCATATCTTATAGTGTCGGCAACGTAGAAATATCTCTCTCAAATGCTGTGGATGATCGGTCCGCTTTCGCGAATGAGCTGGAAGATTATCAAGATATGGTTGAACGATGTTCTTTATGTCATGGAAGGAATAATTCATTTCCCTCTTAAAGGTTGCCCCTACGTTCTTTAAACCAAAAGGTAGCTTGCGGTAAGCGAATGTGTCCCACAAAAATATAAACACAGTCTTTGACTGGTCCTGTGAGCGGATATTTATTTGATTATAACTCGAAAATCCATCCATAAATGAAAAGATTTTACATCCAACACATTCATTAATCATTTGGTCAATGAAGGGTGTAGGGTAGTTGTCCTTTGGACAAGCTTGATTTACATCCCTATAATCGATGCACACTCTTATCGTTCCTTTCTTTTTCATTACAGGAACAATATTCGATACCCAATCGGTTAGAGGAACAGGGTGAATGAAACCAACATGGAGAAGTTTTTCAACTTCTGCCTTGATGGCAGCGACTTTCTTGGGGTGCACCTACTGAAGTTGTTGTCGTACTGGTTTGACATCTGGATACATCTTATATTTTGTGTTCAACAATATTCGAGTCGATGCCTAGAATTTCTTCATATCACCATGCAAAGACATCTTTGAACTCGCGAAAGAGAGCGTAATATATTTGCAGTTCTGTAGGAGAACAAGATTTGCTAACACGAATATTCTCTACAACATCTGGTTTAGTCGAGATATTTATGGCAATAGTTTCTTCAATATTGGACAAGTTTCGCTCAGAATCCATCGTATTTACAGTATTCAATAGGAAATCAAATACTGAAAGATGATCAAGGTCACTACAACAATCTTATTTATAACGTAGAAGATGGGAACGATGGTGGTAATCTTCCCATGGTGCCCCATCAATCATCATTGACTGAACAATTCCTTCGTCTGTAGAGTGTACGTGCGACCAAGGATCTGAAGGGGTACCATATTCCTTAGACCTATCTATCCAAATGATTGATGAGCGTTGATTTTCGTTCACTTTCCATGTCGAAAACATTGATTGCTACAATATTTCTATTGGGTTTGGAGGCAAAACCTCGCGATGATCCATGCTAACATCGTGATTGGATATCTTCTGAATGGAAGACACCATATTACAGGTTCCCACCGTGTCCACTTCTGCCAGATTGTTTGGAGGCGGTAGAGGAAAAGTACCCATCAATGTTGGGTCTTTTAGTAGGCCTACTTCACTATTTTGAAGCGAATGATAGCTTTCGTGGATCATTGGAATGCTTCTTGTAACTTGTGAATTGTTGGGGAGAAACATTTGTTGGTCAACAATTGTAATTCCTCCTTGGAAAGGAAATGCAATCTTTTTTATGTTGACACAACAGCAGCCATAGCATATATCGAGGGCCTTCCCAGTAGGATGTTGTAATCGAGGTTTCCATCGATAACTTCAACATCAATTTCTATTGTCTTGCCCCCCAGTTTGACTTGCAAGTTACTTAAAATCCCATATGAGTGTATGTTCATCCATCAAATGCTTTCAACTTCATTGACGATCACGACAAGGGTGGTGAGCCCAAAGTTTTCCAGCAACTCATCAACATAATACATGTAGATGCTCCCTCATCAATAATTGTTCGATGAACAGTTTTGTAGAGGGCTTTCACTTGAATAAGGAAAGCAAGTTGAGCTAGTAAATAAGGGTCATAACCTTTATGATTAAAGGCCACAAGATTGGAATCCGCTAGGTCAATCCCAACTATTGCTGATAATAGACCCTGCTTTTGGGAGGGGTAATTTTGTAGTACCTCAAGTGTCGACATAGTGGACGGTGATTGGGCCAGGTCCTCTACTATATTATAATCCTGTGTTGCTCTGGTACGAGGATTAAATGTTGATTTGTGTACTAATCCCTTTGGTGGCTTTATCGTCAGCTCAGGAATGATGGGTGGCACAACTTCAGTCGAAGTTGTCGTCAAACTACTAGGCTTATCAGTAGTCTTATTGTTCGACAGTTGTGGATTCCCATAATATTTGTTCCTTGTTGATATCAAAGCATCATTTTGTTGTTTCAAAATGGACAACATGAGTACTTGGGATGGGGAAGCATTGTCACTAGCAACCAGATTGGTCCCCGGGTTTGGAAGTGGATCAGTTAATACCATTGAGGTTTTTGAACTTTTAAAGAGTTTCTTGACTTCAGCTTTATGTGGAAAATCTCTCGTCCAATGATCCTCATCGCATATTTGACACCCTGCAGGGGGTTTCCTTTGCCCATAAGGGTCTGCAGAAGGTTTCGTAGGAGATGACTCATCCTGTTTCTTCTTTTTCCCTTTATTTTTCTTCTCTCCCCCTGGTTGCTTTGGTCCTTTGCCTTTGTTAGTCAACACGACATTTACCTCTAAGGCGAGGAGTTCTTCATTTACATTTTGACTAGAAACCATGCGAGCTTTCTTCGATATAGATTTTACGGTTTTTGTGCTAGTCGTACTTACCACACCATCACCAACATGAGAGTCTTTGTTTGATTTAGGAGGAGGAGGAACGAAAAATTATGGTCTAGGACCATCAAGGATTTTGTCATAGAGTGTGCCAGACTGAGTATAGATCAAGTCTAGATATTGCGCATGAGCAATGACTTGCTCTTCAGTGACGACTCCTCCCTTTGCCACATCTTCTGTGATAGAAGGTAACAATGACTTAATAAACCATTCAGCTAACATCTGATTAGGAACATATGTTTTTACCATTCTACAATGACACCGCCACTCATGGATATGATATGATATGTGAGTGGCTGTCGTCTGTTTGAAATTGGTAAGAAGCATGTTCTTGTTTTGTACCTTATGGGTAGCTGAAAATGCGTTAAAAAGGTTGTGGCAAGGGTGCTGAAGTTGTCAAATGAAGCTCTAAGCAATTCAATGTACCATTTTGCTATCGGACCAGTTAACGTTCGCTGAAAAAGGTGAAGCCTAATTGAATCATCATTTATAGTGTTGGATGAACACCACAGATGAAAGCTCATCACATGATTCAACGGGTCTTCACCCGAATTTCCATTAAATTTAGGAATATCTGACAGAAGTTTATGAGGAATCACTGACCACCAAGGGGCATAAGCAATTGGATCATTTGTTAGCCGATTTAGATCCGGTAACTCTAAAGTCACCATGAAGGGAAAATGTTGATTCAGGTTCGGTGAAGCATACCCAGGATAGGATGGTATCGCCTGAGCAGTGGGTCTTTGCGTACTAGCATAATTCATTTGATGCTGATAACTTTGGTAAGTTTGATGAGCATAACCATTATGAAATGATTGATGTTGACCGTTTTGAATAAACGGCAGCCCATTACTTGTAAATATTTGTTGCTTAGATCCTTGGTAAGCTTGTTGGAATTGCAGTTGTTGATATTGCACCAGCCATGGTTGTGAAACCATTTTCTATTGTCCAATACTGGCTATTTGACCAAGATGAGGGGTAATAGTACCCGTTTGAACCTGGGTCACTCTTGTTACGGAGCCACTAATCGGTGATCGTGGTTGTGTCGTGGAGATAGGAGGCTATTGTATTACATCCTGAGAGACTTGAGGTTGACATACAACAGGCAATGCTTGTACTTGTGACACTGTCACAATGGCTGGTGTAGTGGGGATATTTTACATAGGTAGGGTTTGTTGCATTGAGTATACAACTCTTGGTTGTTGGGGTAGTATTGGCACCCAACCGCTGGATGTAATTCCAGCATGACCCAAATTCGGTTGCGAACTCCCATATTGTTGTTCTCCCAGAGGAAACAATGAAAGGGCATACTACCCCCCATATGGCGGCAATCCAGTGCTCAAAGGAATGATTGGCCTTTGGGGATTAGACTACCCAAATTGATGCTATTGCAAAGGATCAATTTCTTGAGACTCAACATAAGAGATTCTGGATATTATTTTGGACGAACAAACGAGAACAGACCATACTGTCGAAACAGTACCTGGATGGACTCTATCTAGTGGTTGAGAGCTAGTTGGGACAGATGGTGCACCAGTGAACATTGTTGGAGTAGTAGCAGGAAGTTCTGTTGCTGCTACGTCAAATGACACAGTCCTAGATTTCGATGGTTGTTCAGACATATCTAGCCTATCCAAAATATTTCCTAGTGATTCTACAGGAACTTGCGATGAAGGGATACTAACTTTTGATGACGAAGGATATAGGGTGATCCCAGCTCCAAAACAATGGATTACTGGATGAAGGATCCTCCACAATCTCTTCTATTGCAATCAATCTAGGTGGGAGAGGTAAACCATCAGGTTCGTAAAATATTTTTGGTTCCGAGGAAGGTATATACTCTACAGTGATAGTTGTTGGAGGGATAACACCTTCCGGATCAGCTGTAGATGGAGTTGATTCAGGAATAGAAGTGTTTACCATTACACTAGGATCAGTTCTAATGTCATCTTGTGGCCGTGGAAATTCTTCTTTAAAGGTAGAGGTAGCAGAGATGGTTGGAGTAACCGGAGTCCCTGAGGATGTTGGAGCACAAGTTCCAAGCAAACCAGGGGACTTTGATCCTGTTAAGCGAGTTTGCTTTGTCCGAAATGGTTTCGTTTCCAGAGTCAAAGACGGTTGACTCGTTAATCTCCACGAACGACAGGGTTTTGAATGACTTTCTTCCACGATTGCAGATTACTTGATCAACTCAAAATAAAGGGGAAAGAGTGATTCCGAATTTAATGAATTTTAGACGCTTTGACACAAATTGATTTTTCAATTTTTAAGAGTCGATAAAAAGCTAAAGATGACTCTAGTTGCCTTTGATTTTTAATGAGCCTGAAGTGACAAGTGCTCAGATGGACCTTTTCCTTTAAGGAGTCTGAAAAGGAACAAAAGAGACTACTCTGGAAATCTAGACAGTGGGATTACGAAACCAATTGCAAAACTGCATAATACTTTTTACGGTATGGCAGTCAATCTTCCTGAATGTTGTGTTCAGTGCATTGCGATCGATAGGGTGGTAGACACGGCTTCCTAAGGATAAAGGATATAGCCTATTGTGGTCTCCCAATATATACTCAACAGTACATGGGAGCACAAGTCCGTACTGGCACTTATTGTCTCAAAGAGGAGGAATCACCCAACCTACAATGAAAGCGATAGTTACTAGGCTTTACGACGCTGGAATACGTCTCTAGCCTAGACTTCTAAATGTTGTGCATTAGGTTCCAAAGTGTTTTTATGTTCATCGAATTTATTTTACAGTTGATCTTTCTTAAAAAGTTTGCCTTTCAGGTTCACAGTGTGATGTAGATATACAATTCCTAAAATGAAATCTAAGATGACAAACAATCATTTAATCTTCTTTTTTCAATGAAAATCCTAGCTACTAAGGAAAGAGAAATGAGATTCTTTCAACATAGAGCATAGAGCACACACTAGATGCACTATCCTAAATCAAAATCAACAAGCAGTCTAAATGCAAATGCACATGCATGTATTTTTTTTTGCTTTCTTAATGTGTGAATGACAAAAATAATGCTAAGTACAAATCTAAATCGTTGCAAGAAACAGTACTAATGATTTTCTTTTCAAAAAACGAAAGGAAGATAATGACGACACTTTGCGATTTTGAATTGAAAACTTCTTTCGACACTTGAAAAACTATTAATTCAAATCAAATATAAGAGTAACAGTGTAATCGACCATCAAGAACAATAGGATTATTTTCTTTAACTGAAAACGACACTTGCAACACTTCCAAATCAAAATACGACAGTTTTATTACGCTACTTCTTTGTAAAGGAGAACCGTAAATGGTGAACAATACATAAAAACATTTACAGTTCTTTGTACTATGGAGGCTGAATCATGCAAAGGAAGGGAGTTTCTATAGTGGTATACTGATCACAGACAATAAAACTCTTGAATAGAGCTGAAGAGAGTGAAAAATACCAAAATACGGAAGCAGAAGAGGTCTTATCTAATCATCACACCTGTAACACAGGGAAAGAGCGATGCATCTCACCTACTGCACACGAGAGGTACGATGCATCTAGATTCCCAAGAGGAGAAGGTGTGATGGTCCAGGGATGAGACTTCAACTGGGTTCTTAGTCACAGTTTACAGCTCAGTTCAGGGATTTAAGCTAAGTAAATGATAGTCATTAAATTCAAATCACAGGGGCTGATCTAATGAGGCTACTTGAGCCGTCACCAGGGCAATTAGGATGTTTGCAAATCAATTGTTCAGTTTATAAACAAAACCCAGAGATAGACTGAAGCAGCATTGATCTACTTTGCACTTGCATAGAAAATGTAGTTTGAAGGCTAGCTGGCTTGACTTCAAGCTCCATTTGTAAGTTTATAAAGCAAACAAATATAGACAAGCAAACAAGCTATTCGCTCCCCAGTGGAGTCGCCATTTTTTTATCGGCAAATCTAGTGTCTATGCAGGGCTACTAGTCCCACTAAGACAGGTAGCTATCTTAGAAACAAACAGATTAATGTTACTTTTGTTTTCCTTTACGAGAAGTAGATAGGAGAGGAGAAAATAATACCAACCTCAATCTTTCGCTTGGTTCTCTGCTTGTTCCTTCTCCTCTTTGATAGATCTTTGCCACTCCTCCCTTGACCACTCCACTTCAAAGAGTACCTACAAAGTCAAAGCAGCATAATACCTTCAAACTGCAGAGATCTACAATCATAAACAATAAATGACCAGATATATATTGACCACACAAATGCATATATTAGCAAACATACAAGAATGTGGAGGAAAACTTGAATAGCTTTATTGATATAAAGATTAGAACAGAGGATTACAACCCATTGATCTGACCCAGCGTCATCCTCCCAGAATGAAAGCCCTTCTTCGCCTCATGAAAATCTTAGATCACCCAACACTATGATATTCCACCAGGAAACCAACAACACTTCCTTACAAGATACAAGATTCCAGCCTCTAGATCTCTGGGATGAGGGATCCATATATAGATGATTGCAGGGGGGTGAGTCAGCTTTTGGGATTTTTGATTAGTGTCTTCTCTCTGATAGTTCTTGATTCCACTCAGAGATTGATGATCTCTTACTCATCCCTGGGTGAATTTAGAGAGGCAAGTGTCACAGGAGAAGTTTCTGGAAGATTCCATGATCATCCACCTTGCAAACTGTCTCTGCCATTTGTCTACTCTCACCCATCACACCCTACAGAAGGGATTTTTAGTATGCATCGCACTTTTTTCACTGAGCAGGAGAGATGCATCACACCATCTACACTGAGCAGTTTGTATGGTCCAGTTTTGACTAGTTCTGAGCGGTTTTCTGTGGAGAACTTCTAGGAGATGATGTAATCAGTTGACCTTGTTCCTTTAGGGTATGAAACAACATTTTTACGGACTTAGAAGCCCTTAATTTATGGACATATGTGACTGGGGTTGCAGTGCCCAAATATGTCTATAACAAACACCTACTCCAAATACCTAAAAATCTATTTAGAAGTGTAACAACTCTCCTGCTGCAAGTGTAGTTTGGGAATTTCTCTCAAATCATAATATCCGTGCATAAAATTAAGGAGATTTTTGTTCCTTGGCCTACTATTGACAAAACCCTCTTTCGCTTTTGTAAACTTCTTCTCCATTTGGTCAAAAACATATTTTGAAGCAAAATGTGCCCTATGACATATGATAAGATGAGGTAGTGTACTGCAGCATTGTATTATTTGAAATAAAACATTACCTTTATGTTTATTTTGTTTTCCCCAAGCTGCTAAATCTTTTTTCCCACTAAATTACATGATAGACATGTTTTCATTTTGACCTATGGTATCATGATGACACTAGAGTGAGACCCTAGACCATGACTAAAATGAGGAATTTAACCATTACATGTTCCAAGACACTTAAATGAAGATATGATACCTCAAAGAAGAAAATGACCATGATGAGTGATGAAGACCAAGAGTAATTGAAGGGAGCAATAGTGACCTAGACATCAATAGGCAGTGACCAAATTTTATTTGAAGATGCACTGAAATGACAAAAAATTGACTTGACACCCTAACAACACCTTGTAAGAGTATATTTGATCATTGGTGACAGACTGAACTGACTGATACTAACAGATACTATCAAATGTAGACTCTTTCTCTTTTGGATCTATGGACTACCATCTGCTGAAGGCCACCATGATCAACGATCCTTGCCTGGTTACTCCTGAACTATCAATCAAATCTACAAACTCTGATCTCTTAGAAGCCACCATGACCAAAGGAGCCTTACCCAATTTCTGTTGATCTATCCAGCCACCATTTGATTATGAAAATAGCTCACTTATATTCATTTTTCCTTTGTCACCCAACAACACTCCTCTATGCGGTTCTCATTTCAAAATATTTCAGACTAGAACCAAGAAATACTCAAGATGAGCACTACAACTAAATGTCATCAAAACACACAATCAAAAACCAAATCTCCAAACTCCAAAACACACCATAATTGCAATACAATATCTCCACACACTTCTACTAATCCACACTTAACCTTCTCACTCACTACATAAATATGATGGTTGAAACAAACTTTATCTATCTGCTACAACACCTACAAAATACTTCAGAAAATCTGCAATACAATCCTCACAAAGATTTCACACTCTTCTCCACTCTCACTCTCAATCAACAGGTTAAACGAATCAACCATACTATCATTTATCTTCCTCTAATATATAGATGAACTAAGGTGCTCAACCCAATAATTGCAAAGAACTACTAAACTCTACAACTCTATTCATATGGTTGATTGATCTGTATTAAACTCATTAACTCGATCAAACCACTAACACCACTTTCCGTTTTTATATTTCAACTTTGATTAGATTCTATAGGCTCCACAAACTTTTCTAGCCATATGCCAAATAGTTTTGATCAAGAATGTCGCCATAATACCAAAATTAGCTGAGTTGCGTGAGGAATCCAGAGAAAACATCATGAAAAATCTCTGTCGCATGCAAAACATTAGAGAAACTAAAGTAGAACTCCTTAATTGCTCCCATAGCCCTGTCTTTTAGTGATTAGATCCCTTTAGTCACTGCCAGAGGCTTCACTCCATACGACCAGGGTAGAGAACAAAGGAAAACTCAATCAAACTATCTCAAGACTCTACCAAACTTCACAGAAACCTACATCAACTCTAAAACACACCTCCAAGCCTCTATGATATGTCTTCAACTTATGACATAGGCCAAGGACTCCTGCAACAAGTCAGTGACAAGAAGTCCCTAGTCTGTCACCCTCATCACCAAGACCAACACCTCCAGCTCCTCAAGTAACAACCACAACCTATCCAAACACATCCTACACCTGTAAAAAAATATCTAACTCCTATAGTAGCATCTCTAACACCTATAGTAATAACATATTCAACTTATTACAATCCATCATCCCATCTCTACTCAACCTCCAAATCGCCTCCACTAAGGAATGCCTCAACCAAGTTGACACCAATGAAAACAAATAAAACCATCAAGCCAAACACTCATCACACATCATGAGGAGGACTAATATCATTAGGTTGACATAAGGCATATAATGAACAACAGTATGACCTTGTTGACATCAATGCCAACACTACAATTCAAACAAAAACTAAAGGTGGGACATCAACTCTCCACCCAACCATAACTAGTTACACCACAATATTTCTTTCAATAGTCCATCCACAAGAAAGATCGATGATCAAAGGGATTTATTTCTTAGGGATTCAACCAAAGTTGAGGTATTTATTAGCTTTCCGAGGTTATGGGAATTCTTTATTGGTGGTTTATTAGATATCCTTTTAATACAAGAAATGTTTTGTGTGGAGCATGATTGTTTAGAGGTCTTTGTTTAAGCCAGATGTATACCCCAGGCAGTTTGTACACCCCTCCATGTGGGATGGTGTGGGGGGGACTTGTCGCCCCCGAAGCTAAAAACAGATGTAAAATTTCCTTGTAAAAGTATAGTAATTTCTAGTCAATCTGGGCCATTCATTAGGCGAATGATTTGATGGTAGAACTTATGTTTAGTTTAGGATTTTTTGCCCTAGAAGGCAACCCCTCTCTTCATAAGAGGGAATTGTATTTGAGGCTATGTAATAGATGTGTATTCTATGAGCGAGAAATAGAGAAGTGAGACTGTGAGAGAAAAAAGAGGATATTACAACGGATTTGCTGCAGGTTGTGTCCCTTCATTTTGCTGGATAATAGAAAGGAAGGACTGGCTGTTCGAGGTGGACGTAGCCCAAACTGGGTGAACCACGTATATCTATGTCTCTCTTGTTTTATGCATTTTCTTTGTTTATATTTCTGCAATATTTTATGTGTTCCACTGCTCCGTAATATATAATTTTATAACAAGAAATGTAGGACATGTAGTACACTATCTGGGTGGTTTTTCATCTTACGTAGAAAGAATTGAGTGTTTTATTAGCTTCCTCGGCAATTTCATCCATTTAAGCACCATCAGGGGGGTCCAAGGGCGGGGGCAACAATGACTTATATGAGCCCCACCTTGGCAAGGGTTCCGGGGTAACACCCACGAGGGTAAAAATAGATGAAAGAATTCCTTGGAAAATATTGTAATTTCATAGTTAATATAGGCCATCCATTAGAAGGGATATGACTGTATAATTTATGTTAACTTAGGGTTTTTCCCCCAGAAGGAAACCCTTGGTTTATATGAGGGAATTATATTACAACTATGTATTATTACTCTGAGTGAGAAAGAGAGAAGAGACTATATGAGAATGAAGAGGAAATTACAATAGATCTGCTATAGGTTGTATCTCTCCATTTTGCAAGATAATATAAAAGGAATGATTGACTATTACTCCTTGGAAGTAGCCCAAATTGGGTGAACCATGTATATCTATGTCTCTTGTTTCATGATTTTTTGTATTTTTGTTTCCGCAATATTTTATGTGTTCCATTGATCTGTAATATATAATTTTCTAACAATTGGTATCAGATCCAAAGTTTTATTTGGCTGATGAACTCGTAGGAGAGAAGGGTTCCTAGTTCGAGTAGGAACAATGATGGTAGATGGTACGTTTAGGGTTGAGAAATTTAACTGCCAAAACTACCAGTTGTGGAAGATGCAAATGGAAATTATTTTTATCAGAAATATATATACCTGTGATTGAACGAAAGATCAAATAAGTTGATGAGTATGATAGATGCAGAATGGGATATTCTCGATAGAAAGGGAGTATGAACAATATGGTTGTGCCGCGCAATGTCAGTGGCATTTGACATTTCAAAGGAAATGAAAACACAAGGTTTAATGATGGCATTGGCGAAACTATATGAAAAACCGTAGGCCTCAAATAAGGTATTTCTTATTAAGTGTCTATTTAATATGAATCTGTCAGAAGGTGGATCTGTTGCTAATATTTTAAATGAATTTAACATGGTTACCAATCAGTTAACTTCTGTAGGGAAAATTTTGATGATGAAGTTAGGGCTCTGTTATTTTTGTGCTCATTTCCATAAAATTGGAATGGATTGGTTATGTCTATTAGTAACTTGTCTCTCAATCGAGTACTTTAAAGTTTTAATATGTTGTTGGTGTCATCCTTAGTGAGGAAATGCGATGAAAAATCTCTAGTGATACATCAGGTAAATCTTTGACTACAAAGACTAGGGGAATAAAAATGGAAAGAGGAAGGAACCCAAGAAATCATATGAAGTCAAGAAAAGGTATATCCAAATACAAATCAAGGATAGTGTGATGGAAATGTGGGAAGAAAGGACACCTAAAGAAATATTTCAAATCTCAGAAGGGAAAATAATAAGATGGACAACAAAAGAACAATCATGAAGTGAATGTGGCAGGTGATGTGTTGCAAGATTATTTTATTATTTCATTAGCGAATATTATTGATGCTTGGGTGGAATATTGAGGGGCCTCATTCCATGCCACACCTGATAGGAAACATTTTCAAGACTAAGTTCAATGAGATTTTGGACAAGTTCATTTGGGTGATGATAAACCATGTAAAATCATTGGAATGGGTAAGGTGTTTATAAAGAAATAGAATGGAAACCAATGGTTATTGAAGGGGGTAAGGAATGTTATAGATCTGAAGAAAAATCTAATTTCAACAGGGAAGTTGGGAGGTGAAGGTTGTGTAACTACTTTTAAAGAAAAAACCTGGGAGGCCACTAATGGAGCCCTAGTAATAGAAAAAGGAAAAAAGGTTCTTACATTGTATTTACGCAGTAGTATTTCTAATTATGTTAACACTTTAAATTTCACAAGCGCAAATAGGGAAATTTGGCATCATAGGATCAGGAACATGGGTGAGAAGGGAATGCATATTCTTTACTCAAGAAATTTGTTGCTAGGTTTGAAGCATGTTGATTTGGATTTCTATGAAAATTTTGTTTATGGAAAACATAATAGAGTCATATTTATTAGAGTTGGGAAGGAAAATAAGATCGAAAAAATAGATCCTATGCATATAAATGTATGGGGACCTTCTCAAGTATCATCACTTGATGGCTCTCACTCTTATGTTACTTTTATTGATGATGAAACTATGAAAACCTAGATTTATTACATTGGAAATAAATCTAATGTATTTGATACTTTAAAGTAAAGGAAATATTTGGTTGAGAATGAGACAGGAATGAATTTTAAGTGTCTCATATCAGAAAATGGAGGTGAATACTACAACAAATATTTTACTATTGTTTAGAGCTTGGAATTTGCAAAGAGAAGATAGTTCCAAAAACACCACAAGAAAAATGTGTGTCAAAAAGGATGAAAAGAACAATCATGGATCGTGCAAGTTGCATGAGATTGCATGTAGGATTTCCCTTACAATTTTGGGCATATGTTGTATATACTATTTTTTTCTCTAATAAATATAGGGCCTTCAATTTCCTTGGATGGTGGTATTCCAAAGAAGGCATGGATAGGTAAAAAGGTAAACTACTATTTTTTAAAGAATTTTGGCTGTGAAGCCTTTGTTCACATTAATAAAGAAAATAAAACAAATCTTGAGGAAAAATGAAGAAATGTACCTTTAGTGGATATGGTATTAATGAATTTGGTTATTGTTTATATGATTATGAAAATTACAAAATCATTAGAATAAGAGATGTCATATTCAATGAAAATGTCTTGTATAAGGATCAAATGCAGGGAAATAAATAGAAAAAGGAAAACAAAGAATATCGAGTGCTTGATGAGATCATAGAAAGAATAAAGGTATATGAAAATAATAATGATTAGTAGCCACAACAACAATAGCAACCAAAACAACAACAATCACATCAAACACAAGAAACTAGGGTTAAAAGATCTACCAGGATAAGTATACCCCCTAAACAATACTCTCCTTCTTTATATTATGTATTATTGACTAATTCTGGCAAACTAGAATGTTATGAAAAAGAAATGCAGGTGGAAACGAGGAAGAAGTGTGAGCTAGCCATGAAAGAAGAGATGAAATCCTTGATACATAACTAGACTTGGAACTTTGTCAGGTTTCCTGCAGGTAAAACATCATGGCAAAATAAATGGGTTTACAGGTTGAAGGAAGAAGATGGAGGTAAATAGAGGTATAAGGCTAGACTTGTTGTGAAGGGATTTGCACAAAAGAAAGGTGTAAACATTGATGAAATATTTTATCCCATTTTTAAAATGACTTCAATCAGAATTATTTTAAGTGTTGTGGCAGTAGAGGATTTACATCTTTAGTAATTAGATGTAAAGACAAGCTTTCTCCATGGAGATTTGGAGGTAGAGATTTATATGCAGAAACTACAAGGGTATGAGGTCAAACTGAAGGATAAATTAGTGTGTAGGTTGAAGAAGAGCTTGTATGGCCTAAAAAGAGCTCGAAGGCAGTGGTACTAAAATTTGACAAGTTTATGTTTGAACAAGGTTATACTAGTTGTCACTCTCACCATTGTGTTTATCTTAAAAACAAAAATGATGAAGACTATATTATATTGTTATTGTATGTAGATGGCATGCTCTTTGTAGGGTCTAACATGCAGGAAACAAATGTGCTCAAAGGAAAATTAAAAAATTCATTTCCAATGAAGGATTTTGGTGTTGCATAACAAATCCTTGGTATGAGAATAACTAGAGACAGGAAAATTCACAAATTAGTGTTGTCTCAGGGTGAGTACATACAAAAGGTGTTGGACAGATTTATTATGAAATATTCAAAACCAGTTAGAACACCTCTAGTTAGCCATTTTAAACTTAGGACATGTGTCCCAAGACCTAGGAAAAGATGGATTATATCTCTAAAGTTCCATATGCATCTACAGTTGGAAGCTTAATGTATGAAATGGTCTGCACAAGGCTTGGTATTACACAAGGAGTGGGAGTTGTAAGAAAGTACATGGATAATCCAGGAAAAGAACACTGGATTGTAGTGAAATGGATTCTCGGGTATTTGAGTGGTACCACAAATCAAGAATTATGCTTTGGTATTTCAAACATTTCTCTACATGGATATGTTGATGTAGATATGGTAGGTGATAGAGATAACAGGAGGAGCACCTCAGGGTATGTGTTTACTATAGGTGGAACAACTGTTAGTTGGGTTTCAAAAATGTAAAGTTTTGTTGTACCTTCAACAATGGAAGCATAATATGTTACTACTACAGAGGAAAACAAAGAAATTATTTAGTTACAAAGGTTTATGGATGAATTGGGAAAGAAGAAAGAGATAAGTAGTTTATACAGTGACAGGTAGAGTGTGATTCATCTTGAAAAGAACTCAACATTTCATTCCAAGACTAAACATATATAGCTCAAGTAAAATTTCATATGGTCAATGTTGGAAGATGGATAGTTGAAGTTGGAAAAGATACACACTAGTCAGAATCGTGCAGATACGTTAACAAAAGTTGTAATTAGGGAGAAACTGATATTATGCTCAATTTCAATTTGTCTTCAAGTATGATGGTGATGATGAGAAACAAATAAGTCCAAAGTGGAAATATAGTATACCCAGGGGGACTAATATGGGGTACAATGTAGTATAGCTATGGGGGATAATATGGGGTAGAGATGAAGGTACCCAATGGAATAATGTAATATAATAGTATAAGGATGATAAATAAATGGGCAATAATTAATAAATGAAGTGGTTCACCCACATTATGCAAGGGACCACAAGAAGTTAGGGAATAGTGTAATAATCCCATTGTATTAGATGTATGGTATTGAGACCCATGGTATTGTATGTATGAATCCTATATAGAGGTTAGAGACTCCCCATTGAGAGATGTCAAGTATCATTTTGTATTAAGAAGCATTACTTATTGTTTGCTTGAGGGAGCGTGGAGCCAAGTTTAGAGTTACTTGCACTAACCAATAAAACCCTACACTATTGGCCCTTTTGGAAACAACCCATGTAGCACAAACTGCAGTATCTCCTGAGGTAGTATTGGGGGATGCTAGAACCAGGTTTCTGCATCCAAAGGACTATGTGATCTGTTTCTATTAAACTTAGGGCTTTATCCAACCTTCATGAACCCTAACTGAAAAATCCAAGAAACTGCAGCAAATAACATTTAATAGAGTTAAACCCTCAATGATTGGGCTAAACATTCATACCATTATGTAAATAAAAATATCTACTTCTTTCAGGCATCTCTTAAGTGCTTTTCATGGTTAGTTTCATTCAAGAAATCAAAACATATAGTAAATTCAGAGATAAGACAAGATACATAGATACACAAATACACAAATAATTCTTCTGAACAACCTTTATTAAGCTTATATCTTTTATTACATGGGTCTCCATGCACTTAGCTATAGACTTACCAAGGTCTCCATGCACACAACTGCAGGAGCCTTCCCCTTCGCCCAAGTATAGAATAGACAATGCAGACCCAAAAATTTCCTATTTATGCTCTTCGCTATCCTTATGACTCTTCTATTACTTCTTTTTATATGATACTTCATTGCAATACCATGGTCCACAAACCATGGGTGGGTCACAAGATAGCTTAAATCTTAACAACTAAGGGGATTTGACCTTCTTAAAGCCCCTTTGACTCTGATCGACCTGCATGCTCTGCTCCCCAACACAAAGTAGTTACTCATCCTGAGTCACTCTGTTGATGTTGCCTCAATCTTCACCTACAGACCATTTAATTCTATCTTCAATGCTTGAGGTCTGTTGCACTCTACACAATGGGCTAATGAACCTCCTCAACCCATTTCTCTGTAATTGGACCTTTGATTAAAAGGCCCATGGTTCTATGTGTCTACTAAATAGCCTTAAGCTTGCTTTGCACTACCTGTGTCAATTGGCATGCCTCATCAACCTAGGGTTGCATCCTTCATGATATGCTGGATGCCTTCTGACGTAGCTCATCAATATAGGTCTGGATAAAATTTTCCTCCTACAGTTTGGGAAACCTTTGCACTAGTGCTAAGGTTTGTGTTCTAGCTCTAATATCATTGACCTACACCTATTTTTCTCAGATATCTACTTCGATTTTTTGCAAGTGTGGATCCTCCTTCAATGAGGTTTGAATCTCCATGGTCTATTCAAACAATTGGTTGTAATCATTGATAGCATCCAAATTAGTCATATCCTCTTTAATAGTAGCCTCACGCTGCTCTCTGACTTTCGGAGGAGTGGTCGGCTATAACTTAAGCTGAAACTCGAATATCTGCAGCTGCAGCTCAAAATGAACATTACCAATTTCCTCCTTTGGCTCCTTCACCGTAGCAATTAACTTCCATATTTTCTCTCCAAAGGCCACTTTTGCTGGGATCTGGAGCTCAGGCAGCTCAGTACAAGCATGTGCTATTTCTACTTCGAGCTATTGACTACGTGTAATGTCTTATTCCTGTTCTTTGAGTTTCTTTGCCTTTTCCTTGAACATTTGATGACTTTTAGTTCTGACTTCACTGATAACCTATAATGCTCATTGTTCCCAAACCCTAAGCTCATCTGATACACCTTGATGCACCTCATGCAATGTATGAATGGGGAGTGTCACAAGGTTGAGGCTCAAATTCTTGAGATGCAATAGGCACACCCTATCCTTTGGAGTCTCAAAGTGAAAAGATCCCTATGGTAATTGTACTACACAGAGGTTTGTGGTGATCTCTATTGTTGAAGTTGTCACTCTTGCTTGCTTCAAGTTCGCTTATCCTATGTTTGCTTGAAATAGCCCTATGTGGACATGTAATCCCCTCAGGCCCTACTATACCATGTCCTTGCATGATGGTATTGGTCCTCAATGTGGTTCCAAATAGTCTCTGTTGCGTTGTGGACCACATCTTCGATCTCATCTAGGTCCCCCTCCGTGAGGACCAATTGTGTCATGCTTGCAGACTTGTCAGACTTCTACTTCTTGTTTGGTCCCATGGATCTTCGCTTCTACCTCCTATTGAGTATCAAGGGGCAATCCAAGTCTATGCCCTCTTCCTCTTCATCCTAACTCTCGACCTCCACATATGTGCACTCTGGTTCTTTGAGGTCAATAGTGGCCTATGAAGTTGCTACTTTTTCCTTTGGCACATCTATCTCTTTTGTAGAGACCTTTTATTCCAGTGCTTCCCTCTCCTTTATAGAGGCCTCTTTCTGCTACATGACCTTTTCTTTCACAAAATCTTTCTGCACTCCTTTCTTCTTATCTTTCTTAGTTGTTGTCATAGTTACGCCTTCGACAACCTTATTAGTTTTGTGCTAGTGTCAAATGGGGTGAGCCAGTCACTCAGCCATTTACTGATGATCCCCATAATATCATCTTCGACAACCAAGTATGGAAACTTATCCCATTTTCCTGTGTCATATTTCTTCACACGGATAGATAGATTATGAAAATCTGCCTTGAAATTAGCAATGCTAGCATATTGTTCATGCAAGCTTGGTGATAACCGTGGCTGTTGGTTAATCACCATCCTCAACTTAGATTCGAACTGTACCTAAAATATCTTAGTCTCCATGACGTCCTTAGGGTCCTTCCTCACCCACAGTGAGGCAAATTCCGTGGCCTCGCATAAGTTGGGATCGTGCTACAGGAATTGGCTTTCCTTCAACATCCTCCATGCTGCTAAAGGAATAAAAAAAATTAGCCACACTGTTATAGACATATTTGGGCATTGCAAACCCAATCACATATGTCCATAAAACAAGGGTTTTTTAGTACCTAAAAGTTTTGTTTCTTACCCTAAAGAAACAAGGTCAACTGATTACATCATCTCCCAGAAGTTCTCCACAGAAAACTGCTCAAAACTGCTCAAAACTAGACCATACAGACTGCTCAGTGCAGAGGGTGCGATGCATCTCACCTGCTCAGTGCAAAAAGTGTGATGCATACCGGAAATTCCTTCTGTAGGGTGCGATGGGTGAGAGTATACAAATGGAAAAAATAGTTTGCAAGGTGGATGATCATGGAATCTTCCAAAAACTTCTCCTGTGACACTTGCCTCTCTGAATTCGCCCAGGGATGAGTAAGAGATCATCAATCTCCAAGTGGAATCAACAACTATCAGAGAGAAGACACTAATCAAATCCTAGAAGCTGACTCACCCCCTTGCAATCATCTATATATGGATCCCTCATCCCAGAGATCCAGAGGCTGGAATCTTGTATCTTGTAAGGAAGTGTTGTTGGTTTCCTGCTGGGATATCATAGTGTTGGGTGATCTAAGATTTTCATGAGGTGAAGAAGGGCTTTCATGCTGAGAGGATGACACTGGGTCAAATCAGTGGGTTGTAATCCTCTCTTCTAATATTTACATCAATAAAGCTATTCAAGTTTTTCTCCACATCCTTGTATGTCTGATAATATATGGATTTTTGTGGTTAATATATATCTGGTCCTATATTGTTTATGATTGTAGATTTCTGCACTTCGAAGGTATTATGCTGCTTTGAATTTACAGGTACTCTTTGAAGCAGAGTGTTCAAGGAAAGAGTGGCAAAGATCTATCAGAGAGGAGAAGTAACAAGCAAGGAGCTGAGCGAAACATTGAGGTTGGTATTCTTTGCTCCTCTCCTATCTACTTCTTGTAAAGTAAAATGAAAGTAACTTTAATTTGTTTGTTTCTAAGATAGTTACCTGTATTAGTGGGACTAGTAGCTCTACATAAACACTAGATTTCCCGATAAAAAAATGGAAACTCCACTGGGGAGAGAATAGCTTGTTTGCTTGTCTATATTTGTTTGCTTTATAAACTTACAGACGGAGCCTGAAATCAAGCCAGCTAGCCTTTGAGATACATTTTCTATGCAAGTGAAAATTAGAGCAATGTTACTTCAGTCTATCTCTGGGTTTTGTTTATAAACTGAACAATTGATTTTCAAACATCCTAATTTCCCTGGTGGTGGCTCAAGTAGCCTCATTAGATCAGCCCCTGTGATTTTCATTTACTGACTATCATTAGCTCAGCTTAAATCCCTGAACTGTGCTGCAAACTGTGACCAAGAACTCAGTTGAATTATCATCTCCCAACCATCACACCTTCTCCTCTTGGGAATTTGGATATATTGCACCTCCCGTGTGTAGTAGGTGAGATGCATTTCTCTTTCCCTATGTTACAGGTGCAATGATTAGATAAGACCTCTTCTGCTTCCAGATTTTGGGTTTTTGTTCACTCTCTTCAGCTTTATTCCAGAGTTTTGTTGTTTGTGATGAGTATACCACTGTAGAAACTCCCTTCCTTTGCATGATTTAGCCTCCATAGTACAAAGAACTATATATGGTTTTATGTATTGTTCACCATTTACGGTTCTCTTTTACAAAGGAGTAGCGTAATCAAATTGTCGTCTTTTGATTTGGAAGTGTCGCAAGTGTCGTTTTCAGTCAAAGAAAAGAATCCTACTATTCTTGATGGTTGATTACACTATTACTCTTGTATTTTATTTGGATCAATAGTTTTTCAAGTGTAAGAAAGAAAAAACAAGTACATGCATGTGCATTTGCATTTAGACTGCTTGTTGATTTTGATTTAGGATAGTGCATCTAGTGTGTGCTGTCTGCTCTATGTTGAAAGAATCATATTTCTCTTTCCTTAGTAGCTAGGATTTTCATTGCAAAAAGAAGATTAAATGATTGTTTATCATCTTAGATTGCATTTTAGGAATTGTATATCTACATCATGCGGTGAACCTGAAAAGCAAACTTCTTAAGAAAGATCAACTGTAAAATAAATTCAATGAACATAAAAACGCTTTGGAACCTAATGCACAACATTTAGAAGTCTAGGCTAGAGATGTATTCCAGCATCGTAAAGCCTGGTAACTATCGCTTTCATTGTAGGTTGGGTGATTCCTCCTCTTTGATATGACAAGTGCTAGTACGGACTTGTGCTCCCATGTACCGTCGAGCATATATTAGGAGACCACTATAGGCTATATCCTTTATCCTTAGGAAGCCGTGTCTGCTACCCTATTGATTGCAATGCACTGAACACATCATTCGGGAATATTGACTGCCGTAGCATAAAAAGTAGTCTACAGTTTTGCGATTGGTTTGGTAATCCCTCTGTCTAGATTTAAAGAGTAGTCTCTTTTGTTCCTTTTTAGACTCCTTAAAGGAAAAGGTCCATCTAAGCACTTTTCACTTTAGGCTCATTAAAAATTGAAGGCGACTAGAGTCATCTTTAGCTTTTTCTCAACTCTTAAAAATTGAAAAAGCAAGTTGTGTCAAAGCGTCTAAAAATTATTTTAATCGGAATAATGTCACTGTTCCCTCGTTGATCTTAGGTTGAGAAAAATGGAGTCCACCAACCAAGTATTCCCTTTGGGGTAGATCCTAGTCCTTTCTCCTCTTGGGGAGATGTTGGTGCACCTCATATGGCCACATCATCTCTCCTGGGATTGACAATCGACTTTCCAATATGGATCTTCTCGACCTCTGTCATTCAAATCGCCACGATTCCTGAGCAATCAAGTCGACAACTAGATGATACTAGAGTTACCCCCCAACCTTCTACTTCACTTTTTTCTCCCTCCCATCCTTCCTCTTCTCTTGGTAAAGTTGGTAAAGCTAAAGACCAAGTAACTGAGAAGAAGAAGAAAGGGAAGGAGAAGGAGAAGAAAAAGAAGGAGCCAAAGGCAAAAAGGGGCAACTATGCATCATCTAGCGAAAATCCACACACTGCACCATCCAAACCGAAATCTCCATGTGTCATTTGCAAAGGGGACCACTATCATCGAGATTGTCCTTAAATCCCTAGGATCTTAAGGGATTGGTCTCCTCGTTTGCACAATCTGGTGTCATCAATCTCTAACGATCATGTTGAGAGTACACCATCAACTAGTGAAAATGAAGTCTCTGGACAAAAAGGAAAATGTAAATTTCCTTGCAAAATGTGTGAAGGAAATCATGTCGTCCACTATTGTCCCTTCCTGAACGAAGCTAAAAGAGTCTTGGATAATCGTCCTACTTCACCACTATGGCTTCTTCTGGGGTATAAGAAACTCTTGCTGAGTCCATCGCTAGTTGAAAATCTGACTGACACGACTTTGTGGTTCGTCAAAGAATTTATCATTGAAGATAAACCCTCTGAATCCACACCAGAAGAAAGTCAAAAGGTTGAGGTGGCAGTCGACCCGGTCCTGTCTTTGGAAGGTCCATCTTCAAATGATACAGTCACCGAAGAGAATGAGAATGACATTGTTCAAATTCTTTTCATAAACACAGACTCTGATGAACATGGGGGCAATCTACCCATTCCTTTACCACAAGAAGGAAGTTCGTTAGGGTCATATCCAACCGTTTATTCGGTCCCACCTTCGAGGAACCTAGTCATTTCCCTCGATTGGAATTTACTAGGCAAACCCCGTTTACCGTCTAATGTACCATTCTGAATCATTGTACAAGCTTACAAAATAGTCATGGTTGGTACCATCATATATGAAGGGGCTTCTATGAGTATCCTTTCCTCAACATCTTGGAAAGCGCTTGGTTTGCCATCGCTTCTGCTTGAGATGCGAAATCTAACAGGCTTCGATAAAGGAACTAGTCGACCATTAGGGATCCTTCTGAGTTTTCCTATAACTTTGAGAGGGGAAACTGTGTATCTGAATGTAATGGTAGTCCAAGGACCTTTATATTATATTCTACTCCTTGGGCGTGACTATATTTATAGCATAGGAGCCATTGTCTCCTCACTCTTTCGAGTAATGTGTTTTCCGCATGAAGGCCGAGTGGTCTAGCTCGTAGACCAACTTTCGTTCCCCAACTCACACATAGATAATAGTCAAATACCATCCCTAACTGGCCTTTTCACGCAAGGAATGTCTCATCAATATCTAGTATGTCCACCTGAAGAACATGAGTAATTCGATGGCCATGACTAAAGCCCAAGGGGCATGCACCCTGGTCTGCTTCGGTAGGAAAACTTTAGGTATAGGGTAGGTTTCCACGAAGGATATATGACTAGTCTGACACACTCATCCGTTTAGGGAAATGGGATTAGACTGGAATAAGATGCCTCCGTCAAAGGGCAGGCCTTTCCTGACAGAGCAAATGTTTTTTCTACAATTTGAAGGGTAACCTGGAAACTCTACTTCGCTATACCTGGGGGAATGCAAACCTTTTTGTGCGGAAGTGAAAAGCAGCTAGCGTAATGCTAGCCCCATAGTTTTTCTGACTTCAACTTCTTAAGTTAGGTGATTGGTCGGATCGACTGTTCACCATTGCAGGGGCCAGATGGCACCAGTAAAGTAAAGGAAGAGTTTTCCTACCTAACCTCAGTAGTTAATTAAACCCTAGGACAGTAGTTGGTTGTTCCTAGCTTGCATGCGAAAGGGAGCGGAGCAAAGTTTCGAATGGTGCAAGCTCCTTAAAAATTGAACCTATCGATGAGACATCCTTATTGTACGACTAGAACGAGTAGTTTTTATGCGAAGTTCAAGCTTGTTAAAAATTAAACCTAAGAAATGAGCAAATGTTCCCTGAGAGTTTAAGCTCATTAAAAAATGAACCAACCTCCGGTAAATAACCATTGCGAATGCATTATAATCATCTTTTGAGCCCTAGTCATGTTCTTACCATCACCTCCACTCTGTTTTAGCTGATCATACGCCTCCATTTGATTGTTTACCCTTTTGAGGAACAAATACAAAAAGTGATTATGTTATCCATCCTTGTGACACTGCCGTGATTGGAAAATCCCAAACCTTACCTGGAATTTGCAGCTAACCGAAAATATCACTTGTTCCTCAAAAGCAAGTCTCCTTTAAGCTCTTTTCATCTGACTCGTAAAATATGAAAAGATTGCTGAGAAATTGGCCTCTCCAGCTCGTTAAAGCTACTATAAGTGCTATCCCTCCTCTATATTTTAATCGTTTTGGACCTGAGGGAATATTACACAAAAAGATCAAGCGCTTGTCTTGTTCGTCTCATTAAAACTATTGAAAATTCATCCCTTTCATATTATTTTGTACTTTTTCGGACTTAAAGGATTATATGACGAAAAAGGATTATTGAAGTTTCCTTTCTGTCTCTTTTTAGACTCTCTAAAATTGAAAAAGGACTGAGTTGTCTTTGTCGTTAAACTCATTAAAACCAATAGCAACAAACTTGTCCATAGGGACAAGAACGAGTTTCACTATCGCTAGGCTTGTTAAAACATAGCGACAGTTTTCCCGAAGGGCAAATTATAGAATAAGCATATGTTATCCTCCTCAAGCTTGATAAAGATAAAGAGGTATTGGTCAGCAATGACTAGGGAAAATTGGGAAGAAAACTTGAAGAAACTTTATTAGTAGCGAGTCACTCTTGTACATGATACTTTCACTCTGTCACCATGATTGACTCGGGTTGGGTTATTTTGTTCACCGATCATACTACCATTGGTTCGTCATACCATCCATCTTTGGGGTTAACGCTACCAATCCATTTCAGTGTCGCTGATATGTTCAAGAGAAGTTGATAAGAGAATTCACCAACCCAGCTTATGTCTCACCTGCTGCAATACCTTCACGCTTCATTCTTTCATAACCACCACCCTGAACCATGCATCCTCAGATCGTTTTCACCTCCACAAAATCATTTTCTCCGTTCTGTGTCATAGATGTGGGATTCATTAAGACCCTCCTACCATGGGTTACTTCTTGTCGACAATAGCTCATTATCCAAGAAATCGACCTAGGAACAACCCTTTCAGTACTTTGAATCTTGCATGCATCAATGGCAAGTTTCTCACTTCTGGCAACAAGTTTACATCAATGGCCTTCGACCGAAAGATTTTGTGTGGTGTTTGACACCAAGTCCCATTTTCACACCATGTGAATTGTACTGTAGTACCTTGAGGGTCATCATCATTATCAGTGATTCCTCTCGTGCCTGTTAACAACTTACATCATTGGCTAATAATCAGGCGATGTCTTTTCATGTTCGACTCCAAAACATTTTTCACATGGATCGACTTGTACTCCGGGCGAAGTTTGGATGAGTTTGAAGACCTCAGATCTAGTTTCATCCATTCGGGATGCGATATATTGAGGAAAATAAAGACATCAAATGTACATCATTGATGCAGAAATGATCATCCAAATCAAAGGATGATGTCTCTATCAGAATCATCAGTCTGCCACACAGACGGTTGTCTGTCCTATGTACATGAAAACGAATTTATAAAACTAAGCATGGGGATGCCTACCTCAGCTAGATCATGAAAATGTTATGAAGATAATCTATTGTATTGTATCTTATTATAGGTTGCCTTCCAGATCGAAAAACCCTGGATCCTCATGATAAAGCATTTCACTGGACATTAAATATTTTTGACCTCATGTTTTAGGGGGCAACTATTATAGACATATTTGGGCACTGCAACCCCAATCACATATGTCCATAAACCAAGGTCTTCTGAGTCCCTAAAAGTGTTGTTTCATGCCCTAAAGGAACAAGCTCAGCTGATTACATCATCTCCCAGAAGTTCTCCACAGAAATTTGCGCAGAACTAGTCAAAACTGGACCATACAGACTTCTCAAGCAGAGGTTGTGATTCATCTCACCTGGTCAGTGAAAAAAGTGTGATGCATACTAGAAAGCCCTTCTGTAGGGTGCGATGGGCGAGAGTAGACAAATGGCAAACACAGTTTGAAAGGTGGATGATCATGAAATCTTCCAGAAACTTCTCCTGTGACACTTGCCTCTTTGAATTAACCCAGGGATGAGTAAGAGATCATCAATATCCAAGTGGAATCAAGAAATATCAGAGAGAAGACACTAATCAAAATCCCAGAAGCTGACTCACCCACTTGCAATCATCTATATATGGATCCCTCATCCCAGAGATCCAGAGGATCGAATCTTGTATCTTGTAAGCAAGTGTTGTTGGTTTCCTAGTGGAATATCATAGTGTTGGGTGATCTAAGCTTTTCATGAGGTGAAGAAGGATGCTGGGATGATGACACTGGGTCAGATCAATGGGTTGCAATCCTCTCTTCTAATCTTTACATCAATAAATATATTCAAGTTTTCCTCCACATCCTTGTATGTCTGATAATATATGCATTTGTGTGGTCAATATATATCTGTTCCTATATTGTTTATGATTGTATATCTCTGCACTTCAAACGTATTATGCTACTTTGACTTTACAGGTACTCTTTGAAGCGGATTGGTCAAGGAAAGAGCGGAAAAGATCTGTTAAAGAGGAGAAGGGACAAGCAAGGAATCGAGCGAAAGATTGATGTTGGTATTCTTTGCTCCTCTCCTATCTACTTCTCATAAAGGAAAATGAAAGTAACTTTAATCTGTTTGTTTCTAAGATAGCTACCCGTCTTAGTGGGACTAGTAGCTCTGCATATACAGTATATTTCTCGATAACACACACATAGTGGAATTCCTTGCCATCATCATGGGCCTCTCAAAATCCTTCAGGAAATCATGACATAGATACTGAGCCCAATTATATTGGACTCCTTTGGCACACTGCACAGCCAGATATACATTACATTATTTGTGGAGCAAACTGCACAACACCATCTGATATGGAGCTAATCACATAGCTACACAACTTCTTCACCAACCCAATTTCGTTCTTTACCTAGTCTTCCAGCTTCTTCTCCTACAATTTCCCCACAAAATCATTGGGAGGGTCTACTCCTTGATAAGGCAACAATTTTATTCGGTGAATCAACATATCAGTGATTGGAATGGACCTTCCCAACCAAAGGCGCCCATCATGAAGTAGCATCAATAGTTGATGCACACAGACAGTGTTAATGGTGTTGCAGCTAAAATGTGGAACCAACAACATATCAAGTAGCACGCGCACTCAACTCCGGCCACCCACTTCATTGTCTCAAGTCGAGTAACATTTGATTCCTCATAATAAACTTTCTTCAGGTATTTACTCAGTTCCAACTATGGGAAATTTGCGTGATCCCTTATGTCCCAGTCCTCCATCTTCGAATATAGTATCCTAGCCAACATATTTCCCTCAAAAGGTACCTCCCCCAGTAGCAATAGAGTGGAGACATGGAACTTCACCAAATTTGGGTCTTTAGTAACCTTGGTTGTGGCTTTCGTAGGGGGTACATAAGGTAGTAGACAAATAATTTGCATGGATTTATCTGCATCAATCTCTTCAATCCCCATAGTTATCTCTTTTTCATCTATGTCCAAGGATTTCATTAGTTACTTGGTCTTATCCATCTTATCATTTTGTATCCTCTTCATTGGATTCTTGTGCAGCGATTGTTGCACTAGTGCTTGTTAGGGCTTCTTTTGCTTCTTTTCTCCTACCACGGAGGTAGTGGGTTTAGGCCTCAGTGACCTAGGCATTGTGGTAGGTATAGGTTGGGTTGCAGTCATTTTATCCCAGAATGTTTTCCGCTTCCACTTAGGTAAATTCGCCTCCCACCCAAATCCTCACTGTGAAAACTTCTCTCGAATTTCTTATCTCCTCAAGACATCCAACAATTATCTTGGTGCAAACTAAAGCACAAAATCTCAAGGAAATTTCTTAAAAATTAAAGTGTTCGAATGTGGGGTGAGATGCCATATTTATAGTGCATTTTGAATTCAAGTCCATCTGTTCCCTCTAGATCTTTGTCATTAATGTGCTTTTGGTGGCAGATTTCCAAAGATATGCTCCTTAAATGCTCTCTGTCGAATCCCTTTAATGGAAAAATTTTCATCCAATCATCTACAGTGCTTCCAATAGTCACTTTTTGGTTAGGCTATGTGGAACCCACCATGCTAATGCACCTCCTTCGTCGCAGCTCTCCACTACACCTTCCTTTCAATAATCGCATAGCCCCTTTCCTTTGCCAAACTATCCTTCTAGTAGTGTAGTTTATAGTCTCGTATCTCCTTGCAACTGCATAGAGTACTAAGATTGTCCTACTTCCATATATTCATTGCACATGTGTGGGATCACCCCTCTAAAACTTTGATGGCTCCCATTGATTTTTCCTAGAAATAGTTCCTCGTTCAGCTTTGTGAGCTAAAATGCACCTCCATCTGTAATCCCCTTGACTACATATGGTCCCATCAAATGCATCTAAAACTTTCCTAAAGACTTCGTGAACTTACTATCATATAGAAATACTAAATCTCCACTTTTAAAGGTGTGTTTCTTAATGTGGTGATCATGCCATGCCTTTTCGCGAGCCTTTTGCACCTACTGATGAAAAACTATCAGGAAGTAATCTTCTTCTAACTCAACTATCTGTGCAAGTTGTTCTTCCATAGTATCCTGATATTCCATTTTTGTGACCATAACAATCCGAAAATTGGGCACAATATACTCCAGAAGTATTACTACCTCTTGTCCATACACTAGCCAAAACTGTGACTATCCAATCAAATTCTTATAAGCATTTCTATATGCCCAAAGAGCAACTGGTATATGCACATCCCAATCGTTCATATTTGCATTGAAAATCTTCCTCAAAGAACATTCCAGTTTATTATTAAAGGCTTCCATTGTACCGTTCTCTTGAGGATGATACAACATACTTTTCTGATGATACATCTAGAGTTCTTCAAGTAGAGTAGAAATTGTTTCATTCAGGAAGTGTGAACCCCTGTCACTCATGAAAATATTAGGACATCCAAACTAAGACGAAATATATTTAAATATGAATTTCCCAACTGTAGTCTCATTGCAATCCTTCACGGGTTGTGCCTCAGCCCATCTGGTCAAATATTCAGTTGAAGTGATGATGTATCGCACCCATGTCTTCTTTCTTGGTGGCTGAATCAGTCCCACAAATTCTATTGCCCATTTATCAAATGCTTGTAATGAATCTTGTGAGTTCAAAGGGAATTCATCCCTTTCTAATGGCCTCCCCATCCTCTAGGAGATGTCACAGGCCCTATAATATTCCTTGAAATCCTTGTGCACAGTTGGCCACCATAAACCAATGCATAGGATCTTCTACGTAGTTTCTTTTCCAGCATAATTCCCTCCAACAACTCCTCGATGTGCTTCAGCGAAGATACTTTGTCTTTCATAATCTGGTGCATACCTATATAGAATTTCATTTGATCCCATTTTATATAAATGCCTTGCAATAACCAAAAAATCCATAGCCCTGACCACCAATTCTTTCTTTTGTTGCATTGTATACCCTTCAAGATTTGTACCCGTAGACAAAAAATGGATGATATCTACGAAGTGTTCATCTGCGATGTGCACAAAAAAGAGTTATGCATCGGGAAATCCTTCATCAGTACTTGTAGGTTATTCGCCATTCTTAATTCATGAAAGGAGGTCTGGCCAAACATTTAATCTTCTTGGCTTCACAACTACCTCAAATTCATACTCCTGAAACAACAGTAACCACCTACAATTTTTGCCCCCCAAACACAAGCTTATTGACCAGGTATTTCACGGTAGAATGATCTATGTACATTTTGAGGTGTGCACCCAAAAATAATTCTTCAACTTCTAGAGCACATAAACCATCACAAATCCTTTACACTCCATGGTCAAATAATTCTTCTCTACCTTAGATAAATTCCTGTTCGCAAATGCAATCGGATGGTCAATATCCCTTGCACCTGATTCGCTTAACACTACTCCTAACGCTATGTAGGATGAATATCCATGTACATTGAACTCTTTCTTCCAATAAGGGAACACTAGAATAGGTGTTGTCACCATATTTTCCTTAAATTCATCCAAGTGTTTCTCAGAATCATCATCCCAACAAAATGCTGCATCCTTCTTCAATAATTTTTCCATGGGTGCAGTGATCTGCACATACACCCTGATGAATTTTCTATAGTACCCAGTATGTCCAATGTCACGTGAAACTGTTTTACATTCCTTGGAGGCTCCAGCTTGATAATCACTGTAAGCTTGGGAAGGTCCACCATCAATCCCTGCCAAGGCTATCCCATAATGTACGCAGAAAATTCATTTCTCTAGATTAAGGGATATCTGATACTTCCTACAAGTATGTAGAATTAGACGAAGACTTGTAATGTGCCTTTTTACTAACCTAAACACCATCCAATCATCGAAGTAAAGCTCCAATAAATTATTAATAAATTATTTAAATGTTACGACTACCACTGTAGACTTGATCACAGGGGCATTCTTAAGTCCAAAAGGCATAACTGTATACTGAAAACAATTCCATTCTATGGTGAAGGTAGTCTTACTTCGATCTTCTCGTGTGATATTGATCTGGTTAGACCCAGAGAAGCCATCTATAAATGAGTAGGCTTCTTGACCACCAACGTTCTACAATACTTCATCTATGAACGATGTAGGGAATGGATCATGTACATAAGCATCATTCAATTTCTTTAGATCTACATAGATTAGAATTTTTCCTTTCGCCTTTTTCTCCTGAACTACCATAGGACTAACCCAGTATAATTTTTCTACAGGCTCAATACTCCCTATTGCAAGCATCTTATCTAGTTCTTCGTGCACTTTTTCCTTGTACTTAGGATTCAAATGGTAATGGGTGATCCTTTACCAGCTTTGCATGTGGCTTCAGATTGATCTTCATAACACCTGGATCACCTACTATCCCCTTCAAATAAAAAAACTTTTTTGTAAACAAGTCTTGATACTCTCGTACTAACTTCATGAATTTTTCAACTGTGTCCTCATCCTAGTAGTCATCTATATTTTTAAACTTCAGTTGTGTTTTTGACCCTATGTTTACTTGCTTATTTTTTAGTGGTTTTGAGATGTCAAGAAATTCTGCTTTAGCCCCCGTGACTTCGCGTTGTCCCTCTGACTCAAGGATATTGATATTTCTAGGATCTTCCTCACTTTCTTCTATGCTCACATTGTAGCATTCTAGAGCATGGCACAACTGCGTACTTTAGTCTGGTTGAACCCATGTGATAGGTTCTTCCAGCATCTTGAATATTTCATCCTTAGTTTCTTATAATACTTCGTCAATACATTCAAACACTTCCTCAAAACTAAAAATTAGCAGAAAAATTTCCTTCAAAATATCTCATTCCATGGTTCCATGTCGTAGCTCTATTTTTAGATACCAGTTCATTGGAATAGTATCCAAAGTATGGCAGAATATGTGAACCCATTCAAGTTGTAGTTTCTCTCCCCATGCTCTCATCCAACGATCTAGATGCTTGCTTGGATCATCCTTCCGTGTATATTTTTCACTCATGCGGGTATTGGCATACCCAAACTGCATCTTCATCATCCTATAGTATTCCTTCCAGTTTGCAAAGTTGTTCTTATGTGCACTCCACCATCTAGTGTGTTGGGTATACGACCTAAGTCCCACATTGACTAGAAGTGGGGAGGATCATGGGTATATAAGGATGGACAAATATCTCCATTGGTATGAGGCCTTTTGGGGTAAGTCCAAAAGCAAATCCATGAGGGCTTAGGCCCAAAGTGGACAATATCATACCATTGTGGAGATATGTGGTGTCCAGAGTCCTTACAAGTGGTATCAGAGCCATGCCCCGAAGTTAGCCAAGTGGATGAATCCTCGGAATGCCGAATGAAGGTGGTGGGACCCGATAATATCACGATGGGATCCGTGGATGAGCTCGGTTAAACAAGAGGTGTGCTCCGGATTCTTCATGGACGTGTCCTGGTCCCAACACGGTGAAGAGGAGTTGACCTGGGATAGAGCAAGCTCTCGAGGCAGGTGGTGTTCCATGTAAGCCGTGTGCTTCCAACGCATTGGAGCGGAGAATCCTGGTTGGTAGAGAGTGGATGGATGGATAATCGTTTGAGGGGAGGGTCGATGGTCCTTTGTTTGAAGGGAGGATTGTTGGGTATACGACCAAAGTCCCACATTGACTAAAAGTGGGGAGGATCATGGGTATATAAGGATGGACAAATATCTCCATTGGTATGAGGCCTTTTGGGGTAAGTCCAAAAGCAAATCCATGAGGGCTTAAGGCTCTAAGTGGACAATATCATATCATTGTGGAGATATGTGGTGTCCAGAATCCTTACATAGTGGTTGTTGTTAGGCCCCTATACCAATAGGTGTCATATGTCATGATTGACTTGATGAGCTATGTAATATGTTCATACCTTTTCTTGTTGCAAAGGTTTTCCATATTTTCAAAAAATTTAAAAATTTTAAAAATGTAAAGAGGGTATACCCTAAAAGAAACATCAAAGGGTAAAAAGAATAAAATATGGTCAAAAAATGAAAGAAAATGAACCCCAACAAAAGAAAAACTAGGAAAGTGTGCAAGTCTAAATTCCACTACTTTTCAATTTTGTTTAATAAACAATTGTGTGTAGTTTGTCACTTATGCCACAATTCATGAATAGTCAAAGAGTTTAAACTTGGCTAATTCATTTTTCAAATTCGTATTATAGAAATAAAGAATAAATATCTGACAAAATAATGTAATTTTTGTAGATAAGTAGATAGGTAGAGTGAAAAAAGGAGCTCAACAGTTTAATCTAATCCCTTGGATGTAATAAGTGTAGATTTAAATAGATGTCACTATGTAAAAGAAAAAAAATTGAGAAATGGGTTTGCCAGTCTAAGTGCACCCTAATAAAGAAGTGAAAATGCTAGGATAAAGTAGGTAGGGTAAGTAGATGATAGTTGCAGAATAAATGTGTGGTGAATGTTAAGTTTAATGCTTAAATATTTAAAGCATAACTTAAATTGGATACAGCACATCAAAGAAACAAAGTCAAATTAATTAATATCCCTATCCATTTTCCCCTTAAGTTTCACTAACTTCCCCTAAGTACTAAAGGCATTTACAAAGTTACAGGGGCTCAGAGAATTTCTCTGACTTCTGGAGGGATCGGACCCTCGGCCCAATAATATATAAAGCTAGAGTACTTAAACCATTCATTAAATCATCATACCCCTTCATAAAAATCTCCCATTCCCCTTTATAAGTTTTTTCTAAGTAAAATCCTATTTTTACTTAGGAAAATTTCAAAAAACCCTTGTTTTCACTTTAGCCTAAGTTTAAATACACACTTCAAATGTTTTATACTTAGCGCTTTCCATTTCATAATGTCACATTAACTATTAACGTATTAATTTATAAATCCCTTATAAGGTTTACCCGATCCTGTATTATTATAACTATGTAATAAGCTCGAAAATACTATCTATCTCGCCCCCAGTTAAATTATAACCATAATACATTTTAATGGGATTAATTAGTTAATTAGTAACTACTTAACAACCCTAGCACCCCCACCACATTAAAATGTGATAAATTAACCCTCATGGTTAATTAATAACTTCCATAGCCAATCCTGCCACTCTCGATGTGATTAAATAATATTTAATATAGGGCCCACCTTTGTTAATCCTCCTCACATCACATCTCCCGACAGTAGTCGTCCCTCCCACATTCAACAGCCATAATGCATATCTTATGGCCCTTTGTGACCGCATGTTAGCATGCGATCACAAGGCGATTTCATGAACAGTGCCTCTGCCATGCATCCGCTGCTCTATGGAATCGCTGGCCCAAGGCTAAATACTGCCCTCTTTCCATGAGTGGTGCGATACAAACCGCTTACTGCCTCCCCACTAAATGACAAAACATCATGTCGTTTGCCACTAACAACACCCATCTGAATTCTAAAGTCTACCAAACCTTGACTTTGTACATAAAAGAAACAAGTCATTTTCATTGTATTATTCTGCAAACTTGTACGCCCATGCAAAGGTGTCGAGGTCAACTAGTTTGAGCTTTCATCCACCAGCCTGCTCCAAACTTTGCAGCCGACATAGCCCAGAGCCCTCCAGCCATGTCCAGTACCTAGATTTCATTGCTCATCCCCCAAAAAATAGGTATTTGTCCAATTCCCGATAATTAGCCTACAAATACTTGTTTTCCACTGTAAATTGATGAAAAAGGCCCAAATTCATTATAATTCAGTTATTACTTTTGTCGTTTAAGTTCCCCAGACCCTCTATTTTGCCCATTTCACAAAGAAAACCACAATTTCCTTTTAAATCTATAAGAACCGGAAATGGAAACCACAGTAGCTTTGAATGTTGCACCCATTAATGCTCCTCATCGATATTTGGACTATCTACCTCTTGCAAATAAGGACTTCCAGATAAAAGAATTAACCATTGATAAAAATCACCTCAAATTCTTTTGCCAATGTAGATATAACTACTTGAATGGCCGTGATGCCATAGGACTGTGGGAATCCAATCTTCGCATATACTTTCTTCCCTCTATCCATGTTTTCCCTAACACAATCCATCATTTGATTAGAAACTTTTTGGCGAAATCACATAATTGATCATTGATCTATTTTTTAGTAAATATATTTTTTCTAGTGATTTATATAAAAGATTTAATAACTTAACATGAAATATATTATTATATTAGGAATTGGAAAAGATTAATAATATATATATTTATTAATAAATAATAAAGTAGATAAAAATTAATATCTAACCAATTGATTTAATACTTGACATTAAATATATTTATTATTAGAGATAAAAAAAATAAAAAATATTAACTATATATATTATATATATATATATATATATATATATATATATATATATATATATATATATATATATATATATATATAATATATATATATATATATATATATTAATAATTTAAATATTTAAATAGATAAATTTAATATCTGACCACGGTTCTGTTTATTTTTAACTAATTTACTTGACTCGTTAGACTATAATAATAATTATAAAGATTATTAATAATAATTTAGTTAAGGAAGTTTGACTGTGGGTCCTTAGGTTGAAAAATAGCCGTTAGTCTTTCTAGCCATTGGAGTCTCTGCTTAGACTATATAACACGCTAAACTAGATCTGTATCTTCAACTTGTCCTGATGATGAACCACACTAGTTGGTTCGAAACGCGTCGACAAATGATCAATTATGTGATTGCGCCAAAAAGTTTCTAATCAAATGCTATGGATCACAGAAGTCTAAATTCCTTGATAATCCATCATTGCCATGCCAATTATGACCCCATCCCTAGAGTAGTTATGTCTCCCAACCAAATAGTCCTTCTCCCAATAACTGTTGAATCAATCAATAAGATGTCGCAATTTCACTCCAGCCAGGCCCTCACCCCCATTTCCATTGGATATTTACTTGAGAAATCAACTAAATTGTCTCAATCTAAACTTGATCGCCTCTGCCAAACCTTCATATTAAAGCAATATCAAACCAAGGACCCACCTCCCTATATGCAAGTTTTCTTCACTGATATGGGTAAAATCATAGTCAATATGATATCTACAGTCATGGGATTCAACACTAGTGAGTACGTATATGAAATGACCCTAGTGTTGATGTCTATCTTTACTTCTGGACAACCACCTGCTATCAAGTATAACTATGCCTCATTCATTGCTGACAAAATTCATGACTAGTTCACAAGACTAGAGAATGGAAGGGTTTTCAAGTTTTCCACCTTTATATGTCATCTCATTCTCTACTACCAATCAGACAAATTCCCATTTTCTGTCATGAAATTTGATACTAAGGGTAATCCAATGTCTGTCATCTTTTGGACCTCCATCTTCCATAGATCTTATGCCAACCCTTATTCTTATAATGAGTTCATTGATCAGTTTGTACACCCAGCAACCACCTTGCTAATAGGGATTTCACCTCCCAAAATCAGTGATGATATCAAGAAGATCCTCCAACTCTCTAAACAATATAGAGTGGGTGATTGGTATTTATACCAAAACCATACCGAAATCAGAGTATATGGATGTGAGCTTTCCCCATTAAAGCTACCTAGATATGTTCCAATGAGACTGTTTGCATTGGAATATTACAGACAAATGATAAATTCAGACTTTTTCACAAAGCCAGAAAGAAAGCACAATTCAGAATCAAGTGTCAATTAGGCCCTTTCATCTGCAACACTAGAGAAGCATGGAGAGAAGTAGAGAAAATTCTATAATATCAGCTTAAACTACACAAAAGTTTTAGTTGGTTTCCTTATGATCCCCATAGTTTCATCTGTGATAGAAGCACAAAAAATAGACTATCACCTTACATACATCATAGAATTCCAGAAATTGAACAATTTTCCAATATGGATGAATGGAGGGAAGGTACCTTACTGGAAACTAATGCTGAACAGGTCAATATAGAAAATGTGATGAAGGATCTTGAAAAAACACTTGACCTAGATTCTTTTGGAGAGGTACAGTTTGAAACTTCTTAAAGGTCAACATCAGAGATCAGTACCTCTACAACTGAAACCTCTCAGAAGCACTTGCAGGATACTAGCACACCACTTACAGGGACATTCAAGGGAAAGGGACTAGAGACCAGCACCTAAGCAACAAAACAATCAGTCATGTCTAAGCAGCCTGAAACTTCTCAAGGCAGGCTCAAACAAAGGCTCACCCAGCTCAAGTTAATGTAGAAGAGCCCCCAATTTTGTAGACTCCTCTGAATGAGGAAAAGAACAAAAAGTGAGATAGGGAAGTAGCTACCCCTACCACTATCCCGTCAGACCATCCTAGTGCTAAAAGGCACAAGCTAAATCCTCATTACGAAGAGGAAATTTTAGAAGAAACCACAAACGACCAAAGAAAAGATGGTGTAGAAACTCACCAGACTATCCCAGCAGTTGGGACCACTTCTAGCTCGTAGAGACAAGAGCTAGAGAGACAAAAGAGCACTGAAGTATCATCCTTTAAGTCTCCAGGAAGTGAGAACCTAGATTTTAAAATGAAATTCAAGGAAATAAAAGCTAGGAATGAGCCATTAAGAATCTAAGTTTACAATCAATATTTAAAAATGGCTCTCACCAATTAGAATTGGTTGATGCCAGCCTATGACATGAAGGAGGGAAAAATGGAAATGAGCCTCTTCAAGCCTAAAGTAAAGAAACCTCAAATAGCTGTAGATTAACTTCAAACAAATTTTGAGGTCATGGAAAAAGATATTCATCCCTTCGATAAAATTCAGCTACACAAGCAAACAAGAGAAATGATATATTCAACTTTCACTGGTAAGGCCATGATGGCCCAAAGATTAGAGAATTCTTTAAATAATACAACTGCCCAATTACAACTGGAGAGAGCCCCCTCATAGGCTAAAGATAACAGAATTAAATATTTGGAAGAGTTAGTGATTGGATTGGGTCATAATCCAAAGGATGTGAAGGCTGTAGAAGCCTTAAAAAAGAAAAAATATGTAGACATAGCTGCCTTAAGAAAGCAGCTAAAATTACCCCCATCAAGACATTCACAAAGTTTAGAATAAGTCTGAAGAGGAGCTTATGGACTTGGTCCTACAACTTAATGAACAACTAAAGGAGACCGAGAAAGAGTTAGAAAGATCACTCAAAAGCAAGTAGGGAGAGTCAACCTCCTAGCCACCAAATGTGATACCAATGGTCTCCACTGTAGTCCCTTCAACACTGGCAACAACTCTGACACCCAATGTCCCTTTGGCCATAGCTGAAGTAATCACAGGTACAGGTAGAGGAATGGCACCAGTAGGAAATTCAGGTCTAAGTATGGAGGAATTGATAAAATCAGTGGAGGAGATGAAGCTCCAAGTTTCAGAGTTGGCAAAGGTAAAAGAACAATATGTTACCTTAGAAGAGAGATATGATCTTCCAAAGATAAATTTTGCAAAAAAGGTGAGGGAAAATAAAGGGTTACAACAAAAGGTGAAATCATTAGAAAAAGACCTTACATTTGACAAGCCCTTGGAAAACATTAAGAAGATTCTTTGGACCAACATCACTCAGTCAATAAATGATGTTTGGCCATCAATACAAATAATATTTGAACAGATTGATTTAGTAAAGGTAGCACTGAAAGAAATTTAGAGGACAAAGGAAGAATTAGGAAGGATGCCTGAGGAAGCCACCAGGCTTATAAAATTTTTTAATAGCAAGAATAAGTATCAGCTGGAAGAAATTGGCATTGATGACAGAATAGAGACTATTATGGAAGTAAAAAAGGTATTGACTAAAAGGTCTCTAATGCAAAATTTGGAAAGAAGATGCCAAAACATACAAGAGGAGATTAATGTTTTTATGGAGAAATTTGGTATTTTGCAGAGCAAAGGGCTAACCAGTCCCTGAGTAATCAATGATAAATTAACGAGGCATATAGATTATGTTGACAAATTGGCTCAGTATGCAGATAACCAGACATGTTTATCAACCAGTATATCATAACCAAAAGCACTGCCTATAGGCAGAGTTCTCTATGACAGTCTAGAGAACCTTTTCTACATTGAACATGAGTTAAGGAATTTGCTTCCAGTTCAACGTACTTTTTCAAGTACATCGAGACTGATGAAATTCTCAGGAAACTCCTAAGGACCATAATACCAAAGGAAAAATGGTGGACAAAAATGCTAGACATTTTGTAATTTATCCTTGGTAAAAAGTAAATTTACATTATTTACTACAGTCAACAATGATAAAAGAGGATGAACAAGGATCAAACAAGTAAAGAGTATCAGAACGGGTCAACGTGTATCAATGAAAAAGTGAAAAGCAGAACAACCAGCACTAATTTATGAGGAAGACAACAAGATGCCTCATCATAGGGCTTGCCTCCAACTTATTCACAAAAAACAGGGATAGCAAGCCATCAGTTTACTTTATCTTCTATCTATGAAATCATCTGTCTCTATTTTCATGTAACTTATAGTTAGTCACCCTAGAATATCTCTCTCTTTGTTATGAGATATTTTATTGTAAAACTTTTGTGTAAATACTTCCTCATTCAGAGTATTGAGTGTGGATTCCTAGACATTTCGGTAAAACTGATTACTTTGGAATAAAGTGTTGTTGGACAAAATTTTGCATGGCTGGCTGGATAAAGAATTGATATAGAGGACTTTTCACAGGATTCATGTGTAAAACACCGAAATAAATAAGTATTCTATAACTCATGTGTTATTGTTCTTTTGTTTAATATTTCAATTATGTTCGATATCTAAATATTAAAATGATAAGGTATAATTCAGAAAGTGCTTAAGTGCAATCTGTTTTCAATCATTTTTATTCTTAATGTTTTTCTCTAAACTATCATAGGCAAGGAATTCTTAATTGCTCCTGCTCCTTAGTTTATCATTTTGATCATTTAGTAAAAAATCCTTAATTGCTTTTTATTGGTGATCATCTAAATTCCCTCTTCTCAAAACATGCGAAAGGATTCTTAATTGCCCTTCTTCCCTTTTGAACCCATCCCATCTTTTCAAGTTATCATTTTCTCCCTATTTAGCTATCTTTCCCTATGAAGCCATCCTTTGCTGAAAAACAAAATCCAGTTGAGCCATCTTCTTTTGACTCCATTAGCCCAATGGCCTGTAATATTCAGTTCTACCCATATGCTAATGAATTTCACCACCAAATACAACCAAAAATCCCAAAGCTTTCATAACTAGCCTAAAATCTTCTAAAACAAAGCTAAAACTTAAAGAGAGAACCCTCTCTAGGTACAGATTGGCTAGATTTTGTACCCAAAAGTTGGTTTGTGTTAACCTCGGACCCCTTTCCTCTTACTACAACTTCTAGGAAAATATGAGTGATAACATAGTGGTGACTCCACTGGGGAACACAAAATTTGTTGTTATTGTTGTTTACTTTATAAACTACAGACAAAGCCTGAAGTTAGCCAAGTAGCCTTTGAACTTCTCTTGCTCTGCAAGTGCATAAGTAGATGAATGTTGCTTCAGTCAATTCCAGTTTAGTTTATGAACTTAACATGAATTAGTTCTTTAGTCAAACATATCTTTAGGAATGTTTAAATTCAAATCTAAAGAATCTTAAAGAAATCACAAAAGTTGATCGTTGTTTAATTTAGAAAATTAAAACCAAGAAAACTAGCTTTAGAAAGGACTTGTTACACTAAAGCAAATCCTGATCCCAATCCACCACCAGTGTTCAAGAACCCCAATCTGATCCCCAGAATTCTTAGGGGACAGGAAAGTCAAGAAAGTACTGCTAGTTCTCAGCCCACATACAGATCAAGATCCTACCCTGCTAGGTGGATTTATCTTGAGGATGAACCCTTTGATGAGAAATTTGAGACCTCTTTGTTTAGAACATCTTCTGACTTTGAATAAATTGATTTGGTCATAGACTCAGTATTCATTGAAGAATTACAGTTTGAAGCTTTTAGTTCTTCAATTGATAGACATTTGCAGAATTCAATACAATCTGAGCTTACCTATGAAGGGACACCTAATCCCTCTACAACAACTTTTGTTTCTACAAGTTCCTCATCATTTCCTCATACATCTCAACCCCAAACCACCCCACCATAGACCCCTCCTTCCACCCTTCATGAACAACCCAAATTCCCATTGTTACCCCTACCCCAGTTGTTGTTCCATCATTACCTACAGCCATGGCAAATAGATATACCCCTCTAGTTTTACTAGCCAATTTAGGTGCCATGTCTCAAGACTACAAAAGTAAAATCACTCCATTCGATGGTATTGGTACCTACACAGCTCAACAACATACCAAAAAAATGACTGACTACTTTGAAATATATGAGATAGATGTTGATGATGTAAGAATGCGGATATTTGTTCAGAGTCTAACTAAGGAAACTAGAACCTGGTTTAGGGCTCTAAGAGAAAACAACATAGATAGCCTAGAAACCCTTTATACATAATTCTTGAATCGTTGGGAGAAAAAGAAAGATCCTCTGTAGATCTTATCCGAGTATGAAAACATCAAGAGAGGAATGCAAGAAACTATGCAGGATTATTGCACTAGGTTCAATGTTGTCTAAAATGCCATCCCTCAAAATCTTATACCCCCACTCGATTTGGCCCTAATCAAATTCCCAGATGGATTTGATTCTGATATGGCTTTTCAGCAAAGGGAACGAGCCCCTAGAATTTTGGAAGAGATGCAAAAGTTGTTAGTGTTGAAGCCAACCTGATGTCTAAACAAGCCAAGGTTAGGAGTGAAGGAAGGATACCAGTGAAAGAAGAAGCTTCACCCGTAGAACAAAAACTGGATGATATAATTAAAGGGATGGAAAGACTAGGAGATAGAATGGAAACAATAGAAAGAAAAGCCCCTTGGGATGGTCAGTCAACAAACACAGGGAGGAATACTAATTTCTAAAAAAACCAAAACTAGAACCCTGGAAAGATTGGTCCAGATCAAAACTTTAGACCCCCTTTCTAGGATAATTATGTAGAAGCTTCCAGCTCTAAAGGTCCTATTGAGGGCCTTGAAAATCGGGTCGAAAACAAGGGCGATACCCACCCGGTTCGGACCTTGGTTGGAAGCTCCTTATTCATTTGGTATAGCGGGTCCGACTGGGGACATGGGACCAGTTTCCCAATTTAGTGTGTGTGTGTGAGAAAGATGGGTGTTTCTATTTGGACTAGAATACTTCTATCTAATCTAATGTTATGCTATTGTATTCTAATAAATAGAAAAACATTGAAATTTATGCTAACCCGGGGCGTGATCTTTCTTCTATGCGATCTAAAATGATTTCATACAATAACTAGTAATAAAGATCATTCAGCTATCATAAGAGAAGAATTCGAGAAAAATGAGCTACTTCGTATAAGAAGTTAGACGAAACAACTGTTAAAACTTATAGCATAAATGAACTATTCATACACTAAACATAAACAAATAGTTATCACCATACAAAATTGCCAAATGATAACTCAGACATCCATGCTGTAACATATAAATAACTGAAAACCGAATATCACTTTAACGCATAAGTAGAAATGGTTAAGAGATAAAAGTACCATTTATAACTAGTCCTACACATGAGCTTCAAGCAATGATTGATTTATCTCTCTTTGATTCAACATCTACCAAGAGTACAAAAGTGCAACATCAATAGCAGATATCAAATGTAAATATCAAATGAACCCTGTTGCATTCATTCACCAAAACCTCCTCTGAGGGTGCAAAAGTGCATGTTCTGAGGACAAGTTTTTGATAAATTTCTGTACCCTTCTCTAAATGCATGAGAAGGGTTTAAATACTACTAACTAAATAACTTATTTACAAAAATTGAGGATTCGGTTTAAATGACCGTCCTCTTTCTAAGCAAAACTATTCTAAAATTAAATCTACTAACTATTTCTAAATCTACTCCTTAATGTCGCAAGCATTCAATATTTTTCTTAGTAGAGTCGGCTGACTGTCTTCCGGCTTTGGTTGAGTTAAGAAAACAGAAACGGCGAGAGCTGGCATTATCTTCTTAGTAAAATTGATGATACGCTTGAGAATCATTCCATGAATATGTAGCATTACCATGTATGCCTGGTAAAAATCCCATTTCAACTTGGTTAACCTTTGGATTGCTTCTACTTTTCCTTCAGTCTTTTGTTTCTAGTTTGCTTCTATCGCTGATTTTTTGCAATTTTCGGGGCTCGCAGGTGACTGAGCAACTAGGGACCTTCCTTTTCGAATAATTTTTCTTAGCAATGCGTGATTAGCGTTAATCGCACATCAGAAACTGCCTCTGTTTCTTGAACCGGGCTTCCCTGATGCAGTTTTTTCCTCTTGCGCCTTTTTCTCTTATTCAGTATAAAGCCCATGATTTGTAAAAATAGTATTTCTGTGAGCTCTTGACCCTGAGAATTAAACTGTTTATTTTTGGTATCAATGTCGTTCAGTAGCCATTCAACCATGACTATACATGAGAAATATGTGATAGATGCCTCTGAAGATTTCTGCGGCTCTTTTTCTTCCTTGAGTGGATTAAGTATGCCTTCAGAAATGTTCGTTGGAGCGCTACCTTCCCTCCTTGTTGTTTTCTGCGTAATGCCCTGTATAACGCTTCGTCCTTCTTTCCTGCAGTTTACATTGAGGTGGAAGTAATGATAAAGGACTAATGACAGGAAAACTTTTAAATGCCGAAGATATGCAAGACATGCCACCTTACGTGAGCTATTTCTTCGAAAAGCACAACATCCTACTTCACTAACAACTGGAAATAACTCATTAATTCGCATTAAAATACATGAACAACTCTTGGCTAAAAAGTTTTCTCGAACAATGAGCCAGAACCAACTGCGATGGAGGGGTCCCACGTTTTTTGCTTTGCGATGTTGCAGATCGCAATATCGCAATGTCACAATGTTATCGTGTTGTTTTTATCGCAGATCACAGTATCGCAGTATTGCGGTATCGCAATATCGCAATATCGCAGATCATTATAATTCTTGTGTAATTCTTGTGATATTTGCGATGTTCGATATGAATTCGCATTAAAATACATGACCAACTCTTAGCTAAAAAGTTTTCTCGAACAATGATCCAAAACCAACTGCGATGGAGGGGTCCCACGTTTTTGCTTTGCAATGTCGTAGTTCGCAATATCGCAATGTCGCAATGTTATCATGTTGTTTTTATCGCAGATCGCAGTATCACAGTATTGCAGTATCGCAATATCGCAATATTGCAGATCGTTATAATTCTTGTGTAATTCTTGTGATATTTGCGATGTGCAATATGCGATATCGCATATCGGTGATGTTGTAAAGTTATTCAATGTGAGTGTGTCTTTAGTATATGCGATGCGATGAGGTTTCGCGTTGCAATATCGCCTTTTATCACTTTAACTCTTTAGAAGGTGTATCCTATCATCCTTTGCGTGATGCGATATCCTTTTAGGAGTAAATTTAATTTTCTTCATTATGAAACTTAGGTTTTCTAGATTTTTCAAGGTATTTTCCTAAGTCCATGATGTTGTAAGTTTCATCTAAAAAAGAAAATTGTAACACTAACTAATTTTTTTGAGGGTCCCCACTTATTTAGTATTAGCAAATAATACTTCATAAGGAGGGGGGTTGTTGGTGGCCACAACAATTGGCGATTCACTTGGAAGAACCAGTTATCTCTGTGTTTCTTTTGAACCTTTTCAGCTTCCAAAACAACAAATCTTTCAGAAAATTAAACTTTATTATGGAAAGATAAAGTACATTATGCTCTAACCTATCAATGACATTTTGCTTCAGCTATTTTCAACTTTTATTATTTTCTGCCTCAAGTTAGTCCTTGTGTTTACATCAGTCATTACTTGGTCTGTAAAGATAAAACAAAGTCTTCTCTCTAAACTGGTTTTAAAATATACTCATTTGACGTAAGTAGAGTCTCTGCTGCCAACAGGCATTTATAGCCTCGACAAGGTTACCTGTTACCCAGCAATGATCCTGTATCCTACTAAAAAACCTACAACTCTCAAAGAAAAATCCACATCTACACTTATTTCTTTTTTATTTTCTTTTTATTCTTAAAGAACAATGTCTTGGTTTGGTGGCCAATTTATGACACATCCATTCACTTGATTTATAACTTTGTTGAACAAGCTGGCTCGTGATGAGACCCCTTGCCTTTTGATTGTAACAATCTTGAGTCATTGACTACTGATCTCCCAACCATCCTCTCTATTGAGATTGTTCGGCCTTTTTTCAATCTCAAGGGCTTCCCTAAATTTCTAGTGATGGAACTGCATCACTTTAGCAATCACACACACTTCCTCGATATAGAAATGATGATTGGTTTTCTCCACATGCTCTGCTAAAGCGGAAGACTTGGTTCTCATATGCCTAAAGTCAAACTAGTCGTTTCCCGGTCCAATCTAGCTGTTGTCATTCTAGTCGTTATCTGTCTAGAAAATTAGGTCATTGGATATTCTGCCCTATCTATTTAATGTCCAATGTGAGATCTGCTCACTCAACTTGTCCTGACGATGAACCACACTTGTTGGTTTGAAACACGTTGAAAAAAGTATCTCTATGTGATTTTTGCCAAAGAATCTTCTAAAAAACATAGCTTATTGAGAAAAATAAACTTATTTGTATTAACTTTGAAATAGAAGAACCTTACAACCTTTGGTGCCTTGATGTTGTACAAGCTCTTCCTAGGGTCCAAAACAGGTATCTCCTTTACTTTGACAAGCCTCACACTCTTCCAAATGAGTTCAAAGAGATATGTAATTTCTCCTCACAAAAGCTCAATTAGGAAGACTAAGTTCCAGCAGCATTTCACCTCAGAAATATTCAGCTTTCAACCTCCCTAGTAACTAGCCCAATGCTTCATTTTATAGTGCAAAGGAAGGAGGTTATAGGGGTCCACCTATGAAACGATATAGTCCTCCTTCAAAGGGATCATCTCCTCACATCAAGGGGTTAGCTCCTTAAGGTATGGGATGCATGAACCTTAAAGGAGCAAACTTGCCACCTCAAGGTTCCTTCCAAAAGCTTCTAGAAATGACTCAAAGTGAGTTTTTAAGAATATACTTCCGCCTTTTTAACTTTTACAGGGGTCCGCACCGATAACACATAGACAGAGCGGTCAAGTGTGTAGGGGACATGACCATTAGGTGTGGGACTATAGGTAATGCTAAGGAAAAGTGCAGAACTAGAGTTTTATAGACTTTTGAGGGCTTTCTCTTATTTTCAAGGCTTGATATGAAGAACTAAGGCTTAAGACTTGCAAATGAGGAAAGTATAAGTGATAATGGACTCACATATATTGTAGAATGTTAAGGTGACAATTTTTGTACAACACTATGTAAGCTTGAATATACATGATAAAATCCTTCACAATGCCATGTTTGACTCTGGGGCATCTCATAACCTAATGCCCAAGTCTGTTACAGAGAAATTAGACCTAGACATCACTAGACTATACAAAGACCTCTTTTCTTTTGATTCTAATTAGGTGAGATGTTTAGGGTTGATAAAAGACTTGTGTGTTTCTTTAGTTCAATACATTACAAAAACAATCCTAATGGATATAGTAGTAGCAGATATACCACCAAAATATGGAATGTTATTATCCAGGTCCTAGGGTGTTAAGCTTCAGGGATCACTTCAATTGGACATGTCTTATGCTGCTATCTCGGTCTTTGGCCAACCTAAGAAGCTATATAGAGAAACACTGATGAAATACATAGTAAGTAGTCAAGAAAAACCACAAAATTTCCTTATCTACTCAGTACACTCTGATATGGATTCATTCATTCTATACAATATTGAAACCAATCCTACCAACACTAAACAAGTTTTAGCAGTAGAACCAAAAGAAATTAAGAAAGGAAAATCAAGTCTTTAGATTTAGGAAATCTCAAGCACCGATGACAAATTAGACAACAAAGGAAAATCACATGAAAACAAAAAAACAAATTCCCTTGTTAAACAAATTCCCACCACCCCTGACACTGATTATGAGCATGAAATTCTTTGGCATTTAGAATTTGATGGCTCAATCAATAAATTATAGGCAGTGGTAGGAGTTTGGGTGCACAACTTAGAAAATGACCATGCTGAATGCCATGCCTACAGATTAAATTTTAAGTGCACCAATAATATGGAAGCATATGAAGGTCTTTTGCTAGGACTTAAACTTGTCAAAAAATTAGGAGCAATTAGAGTTTCTGCCATAGAAGATTTAGAATTAATCATTAAACAAATCAAAGGGAAGTATTTGACTAGGGATCCTAGATTAGGATACTATAGAGGAACAGTCATAAATATTCTTAATACTTTTCTAGAGACTAAGCTTGATGTAGTGCCTATAAAACACAACTTACATGCTCACAGTCTGGCCATGTTTGCCAGCACCTGCAAATTACCTTTCGAACCTAATCATCAATTTATCACTGAAATTAGGCATAGACCAGCTATCCCTAAAAATCTGAAGAACTGGCAAGTTTTCGAAAGTGATGAGCAGATTAATAACTTCTTAACCTTAGATAAAGAATTTTCTCACAGTCACATAGATGTTGATACAAACAGTAACTCTAAACAAATAGATGAGGTAAATACCAACATTTTGGAAGAAAGTTCAATTCAAATGTTTCATCCCAAAAAATTCATTAGGAAAGAAGTTTAAAACCTAAAACAAATGGACCTTGATGAGATAATTGAAGAAAAACAGAGGTTGTTAACCTAAAAGACAATCATCTACCTAAATAATTAACTCCTCTAAAAGACCTCTTTGATTCCAATGATATTCCTAGGAAACCAAAGATGGAACCATTAAAGGCAGACATTGAGGAATATAATTTAGGAACAGAAGACAATTCAAAGATGATAAAACTATCAAAGTCTTTACCACCTGATCAGAAGATAAAATATGTTTAACATATGAGAAAATTTTAGGATGTTTTTTCCCGGAGTTATGAGGATTTGAAATCATATGACACCTCAATAATTCGGCATACTATACCTCTGAAAGAAGACAAGAAGCTTTTCAAAAAAAAACTTAGGAGGATCAACCCTGTATTACTACCACTAATTGAAAAAGAAATTAAACGTATGTATGAAGCAAGGATTATTGCACCTATAAGATTTTCAGAGTGGGTATCTAACTTAGTACCTACTAGGAAGAAAACTGGGGAAATAAGATTATGTGTAGATTTGAGAAATATGAATAAGGTCTCCCTTAAAGATAACTATCCTTTACCCAAGATGGACCATATTTTACAAAGGGTAGTAGGTTCTTCCAGAATTTCTCTTTTAGATGGATTTTCAGGATATAGCCAGATTGTGGTTCATCCTAATGACTAAGAAAAAAACGTCCTTTACAACACCGTGGGGCAAATTTATGTATATCGAAATTCCATTTGGACATAAAAACGCAGGAGCTACTTTCCAAAGGGCAATGGACATTGCATTCACTAAGGAGATTCATGATTTTCTTGTTATATATCTGGATGACTTAACTATTTTTTCTAAATCAGATCATTGGCATTTGGACCATCTTAGAAAAGTATTCTTAAAATGTAGAAAAGATGGTGTTTCTTTCAATCCAAAGAAATCCTTGTTTGGCTTGAAAGAAGGTAAAGGCTTAGGTCATATCATTTCAAATGATGGCATTCAAATAGAACCTGCCAGAATAGAAGTAATTTTATAGACACCTCATCCGAGAAGTATTAAAGAACTTCAAGATTTCTTTGGGAAAATAAACTTTTTGAGAAGATTCATATCTAACTTAGCAGAACTCATTAGGTTACTTAGTAATATGTTAAAAAAGGATTCAAGTATAAAATGGATAGTAGAAGCCAAACAAGCATTTGAAGAAATCAAAATGGCTTTAACCAGAACACCAGTCCTTACAAGTCCACAATTTGATAGAGACTTCATAATTTTCTCTTTTGCCTCGGAACATTATAACAATTGTTTTATTACAAAAGGATGACCAAGGATGTGAAAAAATTATCGCCTTTTTTAGTAAAGCACTCAGAGATCCATAACTGAAATACAAGATCATGGAAAAACAAGCTTTTGCACTTGTTAAATCCATTAAAGACTTTAGAGTTTACATATTATACTCTCATGTGATAGCCTATATACCAAATGCAGTTGTCAAGGACATCCCGACTCAGGATGGAATTGAGAGAAAAAGGGGTAAATGGATTGCTACCATCTTAGAGTATGATATTGAAATAAAACCTACAAAATTGATAAAAGGACAGGGGCTGGCCAAACTTATGGCAAAAACTAATTGTCAAGCCCTAGACATAAATGAACTGGAATACGAACAGGAGATGGCGACTCCACAAATCAGCTAGGCCTTTTCAGACTCACCTTGGTATGTTGATGTAATTTATGTATTAAAAAACCTATAGGCTCCTCCAGGGTTATCCAGAACAAGAAATAGGTTTTTAAAGATGAAAGCTTCAAAGTTTTGTGTTCTACATAATGTTCTTTTTTGGAAAAATCATGAAGGAATTTTATTAAATTGTTTGTTAAAAAATGAAGCCGATAAGTCTCTCCAAGAATTTCATGCAGGAGACTGTGTTGGACACCTCTACTGGAAATTAACTATAGATAAAATCCTAAGGGCTGGTTTCTATTGGCCTACCTTGTTTGCTGATGTGAAGAAATTTGTCACTTCTTGCCATAAATGTCAAATTTTAGAGGGCAAGAGAAAATTTTACCTTTACCCTTGAAACCCATTTCTACTGAAAAGCCTTTCCAACAATGGGGTGTTGACTTTGTTGGTGAAATCCATCCTACCTCCTCTAGCCAACACAAATGGATACTCACTACCACTGACTATTTTACTAAATGGATAGAGGCCATCCCTTCCAGACAAGCTAATGATACAGTGATCATAAGTTTCCTAGAAACCAATATATTTTCCAGGTTTGGTTGCCCTACTAAAATCATAACTGATAATGTTGCAGTTTTTAAATCAAGCAAGATGATCAGTTTATGCAACAAGTACCACATTACCTTGTGCCATTTCATAGCCTAATATCCACAAGGGAATGGACTAGCTGAATCTTCCAACAGGAGCCTGATTAATATCATTAAAAAACTGTTGGAAGAAAACAAAAAGACTTGGCATAAGAAACTAATAAATGCACTATGGGTAGATAGGCTCACAACCAAAAAATCCATTGGCACTAGTCCTTATGAGTTAGTATATGGCATGGAGGTTGTATTTCCTTTATCATTAGGAGTTCCTGTTATGAAACTACTCCAGGAAGCTCAAGTGGAACCTAATGATATTCAAAGAAGCATAAATCAAACCATCAATTTACAACAGATCAGAGAGGATGTGTACCAAAGATCCCAAATATGGCAGGAAAAGCTCAAAAATATATTTGACAGAAGAACCAAGGCAGAAGATTTCCACCTTGGATATAAAGTGCTAATATGGGATTTCAAAAGAGAATATAAGGGGAAACATGGGAAGTTTGACTTCCTATGGAAAGGACCATACATTATCTATGCCCTACAAGGAAACAATACATATTTTCTCAAAAACGTGGATGGCACAGAAGCAAAAGAAGGACCAATTAATGGTTGAATGTTAAAACATTACTTTGATCCTACTTATTAAGTTTTACCATGATGTTTGACATGTACATACTATATCCTTTGTAATGTGACAGTTTTGATTCGACAGTAAATTTTGGAGTTGAAGCCCGAACAGATGGCCCTAAGCTTCAAAAGTATCATTGTAATACATACAATAAAGTAGTAGGAAGAAGAATATTGCAGAGCACAGTAAAAGTCATTCAGAGGCCATCTGATCTACTATTCTTGACTTTCGACCAGGGAAAGCCATCCCCAAGTGGAGCCACTCTTAGGCCCCTATACTAATAGGTGTCATATGTCATGATTGACTTGATTAGCTATGTAATATGTTCATACATTTTCTTGTTGCAAAGGTTTTCCATATTTTCAAAAAATCAAAAAATTTAAAAAATGTAAAGAAGGTATACCCTAAAAGCAAAAACAAAGGGTAAAAAGAATAAAATATGGTCAAAAAATGAAAGAAAATGAACCCGAACAAAAGAAAGACCAGGAAAGTGTGCAAGTCTAAATGCCACTACTTTTTACTTTTTTGTAATAAACAATTGTGTATAGTTTGTCACTTATGCCACAATTCATGAATAGTCAAATAGTTTAAACTTGGCTAATTCATTTTTCAAATTTATGTTGTAGAAATAGAGAATAAATATCTCACCAAACAGTGTAATATTGGTAGATAAGTAGATAGGTAGAGTGAAAAAAGGAGCTTAATAGTTCAATCTGAGCCCTTGGATGTAATAAGTATAGATTTAGATAGATATCACTATGTAAAAAAAAGGAAGTGAGAAAAGGGTTTGCCAGTCTAAGTGCACCCTAATAAAGAAGTGAGAATGCTAGGATAAACTAGGTAGGGTAAGTAGATGATGGTTGCATAATAAATATGTGGTGAATCTTAAGTTTAATGCTTAAATATTTTGCTTTCATCACTTGGACAACTCACAACTTAAATTGGATATAGCACATCAAAGAAAAAAAGTAAAATTAATTAATCTCGCTATACATTTTCCCCTTAAGTTTCACTAACTTCTCCTAAGTACTAAAGGCATTTACAAAGTTAAAGGGGCTCAGAGCATTTCTCTGACTTCTGGAGGGACTGGACCCTCGGTGGAATAATTTATAAAGCCTAAGTACTTAAAACATTCATTAAATCATCATACCCCTTCATAAAAATCATTCATTCCCCTTTATAAGTTTTTTCTAAGTAAAATCCTATTTTACTTAGGAAAATTTCAAAAAACCCTTGTTTTCACTTTAGCCTAAGTTCAAATACACACTTCAAATGTTTTATACTTAGCACTTTCCATTTCATAATGTCACATTAACTATTAACGTATTAATTTATAAATCCCTTATAAGGTTTACCCACTCCCGTATTATTATAACTGTGTAATAAGCGCGAAAATACTATATATCCCACCCCTGGTTAAATTATAACCATAATACATTTTAATGAGATTAATTAGTTAATTAGTAACTAATTAGCATCCCTAGCGCTCCCACCACATTAAAACGAGATTAATTAACCCTCATGGTTAATTAGTAACTTCCATAGCCAATCTCGTCACTCCCGATGTGATTAAATAATCTTTAATCATATAGGGCCCGCCTTTGTTAATCCCCGTCACATTACATCTCCCGACAGTTGTCCTATCATGCCTCCCACATCCGATAGCCATAATGCATATCACACAACCCTTTGTGACCGCACGTTAGCGTGAGATCAAAAAGTGGTTTCATGAACAGTGCCTCTGGCATGCATCCGTCGCTCTATGGAATCGCTGGCCGAAGGCTAAATACTGCCCTCTTTCCATGAGCAGTGTGATATAAACCACTTACTACCTCCCCACTAAATGACAAATTATCATGTCATTTGACGCTAACAACACCCGTCTGAATTCTAAAGCCCGCCAACCCTTGACTTTGTACATAAAACAAACAAGTCATTTTCATTGTATTATTCTGCAAACATGTAAACACATGCAAAGACGTCGAGGTCAACCAGTTTGAGCTCTCAGCCACCAACCTGCTCCAAACTTCGTTGCCAATGTAGCCCAAAGCCCTCCAGCCACACCTAGTACCTGCATTTCATTGCTCATCTCCCAAAAAACAGGTATTTATCAAATTCGCAATAAAAACCCTGCAAATACTTGTTTTCCATTGTAAATTGATGAAAAAGACCCAAATTCATTATAATTTAGTTACCAATTTCATCATTTAAGTTCCCCAGACCCTCTGTTTTTCCCATTTCACAAAGAAAACCACAATTTCCTTCTGAATCCAAAAGAACCAGAAATGGAAACCCGGTAACTTTGAATGTTGCACCCATTAATGCTCCTCATCAAGATTTAGACTATCTGCCTCTCGCAAATAAGGACTTCCAGATAAAAGACTTAACCATTCATAAAAATCACCTCAAAGTCTTTTGCCAATGTAGAAATAACTACTTGAATAGCAGTGATGCCATAGGACTGTGGGAATCCAATCTTCCCATATACTTTCTTCCCTCTGTCCATGTTTTCCCTGACATAATCCATCATTGCCATGCCAATTATGACCCCAAGCACAGAGCAGTTATGTCTCCCAACCAAACAGTCCTTTTCCCAATAACTATTGAATCAATCAATGAGATGTTACAATTTCACTCCCGCCAGGCCCTCACCCCCATTTCCATTGGACATTTACTTGAGAAATCAACTAAATTGTCCCAATCTGCACTTGATCGCCTCTGCGAGACCTTCATATTAAAGCAATATCAAGCCACGGACCCACCTCCCTATCTGCAAGTTTTCTTCACTGATATGGGTAAAATCATAGTCGATATGATATCTGCAATCATGGGATTCAACACTAATGAGTATGTAGATAAATTGACCCTATTTTTGATGTTTATCTTTACTCCTGGAAAACCCCCTGCTGTCAAGTATGACTATGCCTCATTCATTGCTGATAAAATTCATGACCAGTTCACAAGACTAGAGAATGAAAGGGTTTTCAAGTTTTCCACCTTTATATATCATCTCATTCTCTACTACCAGTCAAACAAATTCCCATTTTCTCTCATGAAATTGGATACTAAGGGTAATCCAAGGTTTGTCATCTTTTGGACCTCCATCTTCCATACAAAAGATAGAAAAGATAGATCAATGCCTTAGAATTCTACCTCTTCGAGGGGACAACCTCCTTTACATTACATAAATGAACAATTCTTGGATGATTCAAATGACAAAACCTCCTTTCTATATATATGAGACTAAGGAGTCACAATATGACGCAGCCAACCTAACAATAATAATATAAAGCCACAAAAATAACAATAGAGAGATTCTATGGGGCATAGTAATAACAATATGGGGATAATAGGGGCACAACAATATTAATAAGGGGTACAACTACAATAGTAATGGGGGTAATCACTAGTATTATAGGGACCCAACATGCCCCTCGCCTTCAAAAAAGTGTTGTCCTCAACGCTTGAGTAGTTCTGGATACTTCTGCATAAAATTCTCATCCTCCCATGTGGAATCTTCAGCGGATAAGTTCTTCCATTTGATAAGATACTCTGAAATTGAACGATTTCGTAGCTGTCGAGTTCTTATTTCTGTGACTGCTTCCGGTTCCAATATAATTTTTCCTTCCTCGTCAGGTTCTGGCAATATTGTTTGAACTGGGAGCTTGTCGCCTATAACCTTCTTTAAACATGAAACATGGAAAACTGGGTGCCATCGAGAAGCTGCAGGAAGCTCCAATTTGTATGCCATAGTACCAATCTTTTGCAACACCTTGTATGGACCATAATACTTTAGTGATAATTTATTATCCTTCTTAGCTTGCTTGAGGGACATTTTCGTATATGGTTGTAGCCGTAGGAGTACCCAATCACCTACATCAAAACTTCTTTCACTGCGATGTTGATCTGCCTGTTGTTTCATTCTATTCTGTGCCAACACGAGGTTATCCTTTAAGAGTTGGAGGACTTGTTGTTGATGTTCGATGTGATGTTCACTGCTTGTTAGAATTTTCTCTTAAATATGATGTGATGGATGGTGGCTGATATCCATAAAGTGCCATAAATGGGGTCATTTTTGTTGTTGTATGGAAGGGAGTGTTATACCACCATTCAGCCAGAGGCAACCATTTGACCCATTGTGTCTGTTTATCAGATACAAAGCAACGAATATATCCTTCCAAACATTTGTTTACTATCTCAGTTTTCCCATCAGATTGAGGATGATAAGATGAGCTATGAGCTAACTGAGTACCAAGACAAGAAAATATTTCTGTCCAAAAATTTCCAGTGAAAATGGGATCTCTGTCACTTACAATAATCTTTGGATTTCCATGTAGCTTTTGAATTGTTTCCATAAATGTCGTGGAAACTGTACTAGCTTTAAATGGATGTGATAATGCACAAAAGTGTGCATACTCAACAAAAATTCTCCATCTTCCTTTGAATAAGTAAGAAAGGAAAGGAATGTGTTTCATTAGTCAAGTGGGGGAGATTGGTCACACCTGAGAAACTCGAGGGTTGAGGGTCAAAAACATATACCACTGTGGAAAATCATTAGCCCTAAAAATCCCTTAGAGGCTTATCTCATGCGATGATTTGTTGCATAATCTCATGGTACATAATTACATCAAATCCTTTCCACCAAGGAGTCAATAAATAAGACAAATAAAAAAAATTCAAATGCCTTTATAATGTGGAAGCTCTATTTTTTTTCTCCCATCCCATAGGTAATTGGTTTGTGTGGAAGATTGTTGTTTTGGATAGGGTTTGTATTGCACTACCACATATTAGAAGTGGTTGATTTTATAGGTTGATAGAAGTTTTTTTGAATGCCTTTACACAAAATAACATCTTAACAATGAAAAATGGCCACAATCCCAATAATGCAATAATGTGGAAAGAAGGTTGGAAATATTCAAGGGACTTAAATCTAGAAGTTTAGTTAGCAACATAGTGAGACACTAGGTTCATTCAAAAGTTAGATTCATGGTTCACCAATTTAAGAACTAGAAATGACATACTTGTATGGTTTATTAATCTTGTAAGAGGTGAATACATTGCACAACTTGGATACGCAACTATATTTCTAGAAGGTCAAGGGTGTGAGACCAAAAGGTAGTGGTACAAGGATAGGTGTTTTGAACTTCCTCTCAAGTATAGGTTATTCATGTGGTCGTAATTTGCCAATAAAAATCTCACTTGTGAAATTTTACTAAAATAGCCTAGCAAGGAATAAGCTTTTGCTCACTATGTAAAAATAGTCTTGAGACAATATATCATCTTCTAATAGGGAGACACTTTCCAAAGAATTTTAGTAGATGGTGAAATCATTAACATGTGGCAATGGAGTATGGGAAGGTGATTTAATGGAAAATGCATCAAAGAATTGGATGGAAGACAGTCAATAATAAGACACAAAGTAGTCTCATTGATTATTAGTCAGGCATTGTGGCTAGGTAGGAACTATCTTTCAACATCATACGCTCACACCCATGTAGGTATAAAAAAAAATCAATCATTCTTGTGATATGTTAATAAAATTGGTTGATCCTAGATTGGTTGATCTAATGGATATTCACAAGAGTGGAACCATGAGGTTTTTTCAATGGGCATTGAAAGGAACCAAGGATTATGTGGAGTTGGATGTTTTCTATTTTTATCAAGAGATCTTAACATCATTTTCACATGTGATTTATCCAAAGGAAGCAAAAACTTGGTAGAGATTAAGGTAATATTAACTCTAATGGGCATTGTTACAGGTAGAGGAATAATTAAGACGCGATTTTTTGGAAACTGCAAACTTTTGATTAGATGCATAAATGAAGAAATATAGAATCAAAACATTGGCTAATATCATCTCATCACCTAGATAAAATTAAAAGAAAGCACATTTACCTTCATGCGGCACAAACATATCTTTAGGGAGCTTAATGTGCTAGAATATTAACTATCCAAAAAGGCAACAGATAGACATAGTATTGAATCTAGATGATAATTTCCAACATATTGGTCACTTCTCATGCTTTTACGTTTATAGTATTTGAAGTAGAGTGGTGAATATATAATTTGATGTAAAAGTTGTTTTGAGTTGTTCTCATAGAACCCAATATTTTGATATGGTCTTAAGTTGATCATATTGCTTAGTAATGCATGTAGCACCTTACAAAATCTTTGTGTTACCAAACATGTTCATATAATAATATCACTTCCTTAATAAGCCAAACACATGTTTAGCCAATGTGTGTGTGTGAAAGAGAGAGGTGGGGGGGAGGGAGATGGAGAGGAAGGGAGAGGAAGAGGCTTTTCTACTTAACCAAATTCCAAGTTATGCACACACATATGTTTCCCCAATCTCGTACTATTAACCCTCAAAAGGTGTTTGAAGAGGAGAAGGAAATTCCTCGTTATCCTCAAAAGGAGTTTGAGGAGGAGAAGGGCCTTCTTAGTTATAAATGTAATAAGAACACAACAAAAAATTAATGTGTCAATCTCTCTCTCTAGGAAATTAATATTGATGTACCAAAGTATCAATCCTACTTTTGTCGGAAAAATAGTACCAAAGTATTCCAAGAACACTCTAACATGCATATTTAACAATATGGAAGACAACAAGAAATCCTTGTAGATGTGCTTGGAAAATCATTGGATTGACTTACTAGGGTACAGTCCCTACTTTTTCTTGAGTGCCAAGAGATTATCTAATTATGTTTTTAGAATCAAAGAATATAAGGAGTAAATTAAGAAAGGAGGGCCCTAGTTATTAAGTAATCAAGTCTATTTTTGAGTGATTTGATTGCACATTTTGATCCCACTGAGGAAAGAGTAAGAAGGTGTAATATTCCAAATTTTATAAGTGCAAGAAATGATAAAGGAATTTTGTCCAATTTTGGTAATATTAATTAAAAAGGGGCAATCATTATTTTGGAGAAAGATGGAAAATAATATTTTATGGGAGAAAGGCAACAAATAATATTTTATTAGAAGAATGGTGGAAAAATAATATTTTACTAGAGAATGGTGGCAATAAATTATTTTATAGAAAAGAGTGGCAAATTATTATTTAATTAAAATGGCAACAAAAGTCACTAAGTGGGAAATGGCCCCCACCAATAAAATAATATTAAAAAGGAATCTAGAAGGATGGAGTGAAATTATAAAAGGAGGAGAGATTCATTTGTTGGGCATCCTATTTTCCTATTATCTCTCATTGGCATTGAAAGGAAACTCAAGCAAGTTTTAGTATTGAGGGTTTCAAGTGAAATCCTAACTCTAAGGTAATTTCAGTGGACTTCGAGTTCCACCCTAGATAGCTCCCTTCTAGTTTTGATGGACAAAAGTTCCATCCTAGTTGGATTTCTTTTCAAGTGCTTATCTGAAGAATGAAAAAAATTGTTAGCAGATATATTTTGGCACTTTGGCTATTTGTCAAAGGATAAATTCCTATCATTCTCAAGGCGTTGAGTTTTCCTCAGATGGGTTGTATTCCTGAAGCTTAAAATCACCTTCAGCTAGGTCGAAAAACCTCAAAATTCAAGGATCAATTTGTGTAAGAGGGAAGACATTGAATTCAGTGTTTCATGTGCCCTCCACTCAACCAAGGATGCATATTATTAATTCATTTCACTATTCAGCTAGGGAGGTCGAATTAAAATCATTATCATATCTGAGTTTGAAGGACCAAGTTGTTTATTTCCATAGGGTTGATTCTCTCTCCGAAGATTAAGGAATTTTCAACAAAACTAAATCCATTATTATTTCTATCTTAAGCAAGTTGAATTCCATTCCACTAGTGGACTGGCTTTCCTGTGATATAAATTTTGGTATTGCTTGTACATGACCCTCATTCTCTGAGCATTTCAGTCATTAAATTCCTTAATAAATCCAAGTGTCATATTAGGTTGTCTAGGAGGTTGATTCTCTATGCACATTTCATTAATAGTAATTATTTATTGCAGAATTTAAGGGCCAAGATTCTAATATCTCGGAGGCCATATTTATTATTTATCAGTGCCAAAAGGGAGGGTATATTTTACCAAAGTTGTGGGTAGCATCTATTCTCAAATTTCAAACCCATTTTTGAAGTGGAATGGGCTTCAATTTGAAGGCTGAAATCCTTCTCTAAATCAGTCACCACTTTCCTTATTTATGTTCTTGCAATCTCTAGGGGTTGCATCTCCATCTAGTAGAGGTTGACTTCTTGTTCTCAGTGATTTTTATCATCAACAAAAGCTCTATTTTTTATGTAATATTTTTTAAAGATTACATCAGCTGGGGGTTGTTAGAAAATGCAATATGGCAGCTATTATATTCATATTTTCCTTAACCTTAATAATTGCTCGTGGACTTTATTTATCTTCTTGTGTTTTCTATATTAGTTATTCTTCATCAAATAATTTTCAAGAGAAAAAATAGTAAAGACAATGGACACGGAAATTAGGCTCCAAGTTAGGGGAAAACCCCTCCAAGAATAAAACACAAAAAAATATATTCTATTCTTATGGAATCTGCTCCAAATGAGATAAACAAGACCCAAACCCTAGACCAAGTCCTCCTCCAAGTACCAAGTCAACCCTCCAAGAAGCTCTTTCAAGTATATCAGATCAAACAAGGCTTAATCATGCCTCAACCAACTTCTAGCTTCAACTTCGTCCCCCATTTTCGACCCTGTAACTTGGACCTACAACTTTGACTCTATAGCTATTACAGGAACCCTAATTCAGCCACAAGATAATTACTCCCCAGATCAGCAAAGTCAAATCAAGATACTCACTCTTCCAATGATTCATTCCTACAACTTGATCTTCCTGCAATTTCGGCCTTCCTTGAAGTTGTAGAAAACCTTAATATTCACACGTGTGAGAGAGATAGATCCCAAAAACAAACTTTTTTTCTTCTTCTTGGATATCCTTTCCTTTTAGACCTTCACTCTTCTTTCCTAGCTTCTTCTAGCTTCAGATCAAACTTGTGTGAATGAATGTCCCAAATGAGATCGAAACTACTTCTATTTATAGCCTTTTCAAGGGGTCAAATTCCCTCCTTTAGGATGACTTGTAACTACCAGGACTGACTTGTACTTTGGAGGTTTCCAGGAATTTCTAGACTCAAAAATAATTCTTTTACAAGGTACATTTTGCCTGGAAGGGTCTTATAACCATGATTTTGAATCTCTTGATTCATGACAATAAATCTTATGACCTAGTAATCCTAAGAAGCATGAAGAACATGCGTTTAACTAGAAGACCATAAATAAGAAGCATGAAACCCATGATTTTAAAATAATCACTTTCTTTCTTATTTTGTATGTTATATAAGATATACATATTGAAATGAGTACAATAACAATTATGACGACCGAAACTAGTTACATTTTCAACACTCGCTCTTAACTATGGAGGTATTCATAATTGTACTACCAGTACAACATCATTCTAAAATTGAAGAGTTATAATAAGAAGAGTCATATTGATAAGCCAACTGTAAGCATCATCAATATAACTAACATTGTCTTTTAGGCCTAGCTAGACAAGCTCAACTTCATTCAAGAGCATTATGCTGGGAGGCTTTACATGAGATGCCACACTACCTCTAAGGAACATATACCATCTGAATATTCACACGGTATGTCTTTTTAGGACTATTATTTTCTTGTATTTTTATCCCTTAATCCTCAAAGAATGTTGCTCCTCTTCGACCACTCTTATCTTGGATACATATCTTATCCTCTAGAAAGTATGGTGTATATTTGCAGTTGCTCATGAAGTTTTAATCAAAATCGTAAGACACAAACCTACTCTACTATTTTGTGGAATTCAATTCACAATTTAGAACATCAATCATAAACATTGAATGAGAAATACAACACATGCACACATTATTTCTCCAAATTAAATAAATCTACTAAGAACCCCTTTGTCTGCTTGCATTAATCTGATGAATAGAGATGTATCACAACTTCTAGCTCAATCTACAAGTGAATAACCTATCTCTCTGCTCACTGAGAAGCTCTGACCTAGACTTATTCAATTTTTTCCTCTGCTTGAGCCCTTGTTTCCTTGTGTAATTCCTGACAAAATTAGGCCCCTATTATTTAGGAATTTCCTACAAAATTTTTGCGCAATTCCCAAGGTTAATCATTTGACTGCATGCAACACATGTACACTCAATACTAGTCTATAACTAATGTTACACTACCTCGGAATGCCCACCACAACTAGGGACTCGAATTCTCTACATCCACTAGCTATTTTGGGTTGATTGATCAGTTAATTGGATGATAACTCAGTTAGACTAAAGTCTCACTAAATAACTGACCTTCCACTAGTTCCTCCAACAGTTAGAACTAGTTTAACTGGAAACAACTTGAAATAATTGACCTTCATTGCTACAAATTAGCAATCACACATGCTTAACTGAACTCCAACTCCTCTAACTCTAATTTACTAAGTGATACAAGCCATTTCACACAAGTTAATTGCATCCAAATTGTCTATTGATGTGGAAATTTGAATATTCTCAATTTGACCAAGGCAAAATCAAATTGATACTTTCTTGCTGAATTTTTTAACACTCCCTCTTAGTAAGAAAGGGATTATTTACCACCCCTATCCTTCACTTGTGGAACTCAAACTTCCCTCTTGACAAGGCCTTTGTCAAAATGTCAACATCTTGTTCCTTCGTCGGAATGTATTGTAGCAACATTATCCACCTCTACACACAATCCCATAAATGGTGATACTTGATATCTATATGCTTGGATCGATCATGAAATATCAGATTCTCAAAGAGATTAATGCAACTCTGATTATCACAATAGATCGTCATTAGAACCATCATATTACCAAAAAATCCCACAAGTGGCTTTCTCATTCAGATCGCCTCACATGTTGCTTGAATTATAGCCATGTATTTTTCTTCTGCCGAGCTGAGCACCACATATCTTTGATTCTTGTTGTACTAGGAAACTGTTGTGGACCCAACATTGAAAATTTCACCTAATGTACTCTTTTGATCTGATGGACTCCCCACCCAAACTACATCTATGAAGCCACATAACTTCACTCCCTTTGTCTATCTGTACCATAGTCCAAACCAGGTAGTGCCTCTGCGATACAGTAAAACATGCTTAGTTGCCTACCAAAACAATTTGATCGACCTAACCATAGCTTGGCTTAGTTGTTTGATTGCATAGCACATATCTGGTCGTGTGTTCACAATATACATGAGTGAACCCACTGGCTTCCTATAAATGGAGTCATCCACTTCCTTATCTGTAGTGGCATCCTCCTTCCTCCAATTGATCACTAGAGGTGTCTCCATGGGTTTACAACTCTCTATGTGAAACTGTAGTATCGCATTTGAATACTTGCCTTGAGACACAAACAGTTCCTCGTTTCCTTTCCATACTTCCAACCCAACTAAATAGTGCATGAGACCTATGTCCTTCATTTCAAATTCCCTTGCAAGGTCCTTCTTGCAAGATTTGATCAGTTATCCATCACTAGTTAAAATTAAATCATAAACATATAACACAATAATAATCAATTTACCTTCTACCAAGATGTGATATAGGTTTGCATCCACTTCACTTTTGGTGAAACCCAAACCAATGAGATATTTGTCAATCCTAGTGTACCAAGCACAAGGTGCTTGTTTGAGACTGTATAATGCTTGCTTTAGTCCGCACACATGAGACTCTCGATCAAATGCCTCAAGACCTTCTCGATGATCAATATACACCTCCTCCTCAATAACTCCATTGATAAATGTTGTCTTTACATCCATCCGGTGGATCTTCCACCTCATTTGTGTAGTCAGTGTAAGAATTGATCTAATGGATGAGTACTTTGCTATAGGAGCAAAGGTCTCCTCATAGTCAATTCCCCTAACTTAAGAGTATCCCTTAGCCACAAATTTGGCCTTATACTTCTCTATGCTTACATATGCTACATGCTTAACCTTCAAGATCCATTTTGAACCCACAACTAATTTATCTGTCGGTCTTAGGACCACTTCCCGAACACTATTCTTTACAATGGACTCATATTCCTCCACCATTGCATCAACCCATATAGGTTGCTCTACTTCTTTCTCGAAACAGGATGGCTCAGTCTCTACAAGCTCAGTCATTAGATCCATGAAGCCAATATACCTATCAGGTGACCTCCTCTGTTTGCACGAATTTGAAGGAGGTTGTGCATTCTTCCTCGCATATTGCACAAGTTTATCAGCTTCCCTGGTTATTTTCCTACCTTCTCTGGATGATTTTTCTTGAGCGGATGTCTCCAATCTTTGATCCTCTACTTTTAGTTGCTCCATAACTTCTTGAGGCTCCTCCTTTGGAGCTAAAAGCTCCTCTGTTGATGTGATCTAAAGCTCCCTCTCAAGAAATCACCATATTTCTTTCTCGTTATCCAACTTTAGATCCCTTCACCCAACTACCATTTTGAGGGAAGGTAAGTACACACAGTAGTTGTGAGGAGTTTCTGTGTAACCCACTAATAACCCCAACTCTATTGTCAAATCAAGATTCTTCCTTGATTCTTTCGAGACATGGCAATAAAAATAGGCTTCAAAAATTCCAAAGTGCAACATATATAGGTTTCTCCCCAAGAAGGCCTCCTCCAATGCAATCATACTAACAACCCGTTGAGGAATCTGGTTCTGCAAATAGATTGTTGTGTTGCATGCCTCAGCCAATAAATGCAAAGGTAGGCTTTGGTCATGCAACATAGCCCTTACATCTCCCACAATGCTACGATTCTTTCTCTCAGCTACCCCATTTTGTTGTGGGTTGTGGGTTGTTGTTAGCTCTCTTCGAATGTCTTCATTTGCATAGAAATTTTTGAATTCATTCAAAACATATTGACCTCCATTATCGCTCCTAGGAGCCTTCACCTTCTTGTCAATTTCTTTCTCAACTAGTGCCTTGAATTCTACTAACTTGGAGAATGTCTCATCTCTCTTCCACATGAAGAAGATCCAACACTTCCTTGAGAATTCATCCATAAAAGTGACAAAATATTTCTATCTGGCAATGGAGGTTGTTGAGAAAGGTCCACAGACATTAGAGTGGATCATTTTCCAAGATTGCATGTACTTTTTTGTCCCGACCATGGAATGTGGATTTTGCATACTTCCCCAAGGTATGTCCTTTGCATACATCTTGTTGCGCAAGTGCTCCTTTGGGTAGGCTAGTGGTTATTTGCTACATAATCTTCAAGGTGCCATGATAAAAATGGCCAAGTGTTTTGTGCCAAAGTTCACTGACATCACAGCTTTACAATTTCTTTGCCTTACTGCTTAATGCAACACAATCTTCCACATCTAGCTTATACATGTTCTTCACACGAACCTCAATATGCTTCACCTACCTCGTGGATATGTGTCTCAGAAATGTTTTCCTTTTGCTAAAGATCACATCATAACCATGATCTTCCAAAACTACAACAGAGATGATATTTTTCTTTAAGCCTAGAATGAACATGACATCCTTCAGTCTAAGAGGGGAGACTAGCTCCCTCTAAAAGGTGATTATACCACTCTCGATTGTGTTGTACCTTCTGTCATCCCCCAGCTTGATGTGCATCTAGAGATATTTCTCCTCCAGGTCATTGAAAAAGTCTCTACACTATGTCATGTGGAACGATGCGCTTGAGTCCAAGTACTACACGCTCCCCATCAATGTGTTGGACATGCATATGATAAGGGTGAAATTAAGCTCGAACAATGAAGCCAAGGCTTCACCTGCTGCTCCTCCTGAGTTCTTCTTGCTTGACTTTTTGCGTGGACACCTCGTGGCATAGTTCCCAAATTCATGACAATTGAATCATTTACTTTTGGACAAATCTTTCTTCTTGCCCCCCTTTGTATGGATTGAGATTTCCTCCCTTTTCATTTCTTTCCCTTTCCAGCCAATGAAAATTTTTCTTCATCCTCGCCCTTGGATGAAGTCCAATATCTAGTATTTTTCCTTATTTCCTCTTGTACAAAATTAGACCATAAGCGTTTCCCAATTCGATAGTTATGCCAGATCTTGGGAAGGCATAGAAGGGCTTACCAAGTAATCTTCTGCAACATTAACACCAACCCCACCAAACGAACTTATTTAAATATGCTCAGATACTGTGGGATAGTGTCATTCTTTCGAGTCTTGATATTTCGAAGTTTATCCTTGAGCACTAGTTTCCTGTGGTGACTAGTATTCTCGAACAATTTTGTCATTGCTTTCCACATTATGATTGGAGTTTATTTTCCATGGATATTTGAGATCATGCGATCTCATACTCCCTCCAAAACTATTCTCCTCGCCTTGGCTACATCTCTCTTCCATTTGGCTAGGCTTTGTGCATCAGATGCTTGTGGTTTTACAACATCTAGCTTGATGTATCCTAAAAATCCTTCGTCATCAAATATTTCCTCCATGGGATCCTTCCATGCAATGAAATTAGAATTTCCTTCCAAGGCATACTTTAGTCACAACCCATTGAAGGTCATCTTGCCAAATCTAAAGAGATCCTGCTACAACGAACTACAAATTTAAACCTCCTGAGAAAAACTTCAAAATTCTTGTTTGAAAGTGAATCCTGCTCCGATACCATGTAGAAATTATGGTGTATATTTGCAATTTCTAGTGAAGTTTTAATCAAAATCATAATACACAAACCTACTCTATTGCTCCATGGAATTCAATTTACAATTTAGAACATCAATCCCAAACATGCAATGAGAAATAATATTTTTCTAAGGGAAAGAAATCTGCTAAAAGCCCCTTTGCCTGCTTGAATTAATATGATTAATAGAGATGTATTACAATTGCTAGCTCAATTTGAGCTCAACCCACAAGTGAATAACCTATCTCTCTGCTCACTAAGAAGCTCTGACTGAGACTTAGTCAATTTCTACCTCTACTTGAGCCCCTATTTACTTGTGCAAATCCTGAGGAAATTAGGGCCCTATTATTTAGGATTTTCCTCCAAAATTTTTGTGCAATTCCCATGGTTGATCATTTGACTGCATGCAACACATGTACACTCAAGACTAGTCTACAACTAATGTTACACTGCCTTGGAATCTCCACCACAACTAGTTAAATCTAATTATCTGCATCCACTAGCTATTTTGGGGTTATTGATCAGTTAACTCGATGATCACTAAGTTACAGTAAGCCTCACTACACAATGAACCATCCACTAGTTCCTCCAACAGTTAGAACTAGTTTAACTGAAAACAACTTGAAATAACTGACCTTGACTGCTACAAATTAGAAACCACACATGCTTAACTAAAATCCAACTCCTCTAACTCTAATCTACTAAGTAAACTGAGGGAAATAAACATTCTTAACAGAACTCCAACTCCTCTAACTCTAATTTACTGAGTAAACTGAGGGAAATAATTCATGTCACACAAGTTAATTTCATCCAAGTTGTTTGTTGATGTGGAAATTTGAATTTTCTCAATTTGACAAAGGCAAGACAAATTGAGACTTTCTCGCTGCATTTTTAAATATATCCTCAAAGAGTGTCAGTACCTTTCCTTTCTTCTATTGTCTGTCCTCAAGGAAACCAAAATTCTTGTCCAATCCTCCACCATTCTTTCTTCATAACCATCACTTAGACTTAGGGTTGTTAGTCCTGGTCAAGTGCTTGGCACATGAAGAAGAGAATGCACATGTGATGTATATCATCACTTCCTCTCAACCACAGAAGATACCCCCATTCCCTCTTCATTAGGGAATAAATCCTTGCTCCTTTACAAATATCTTAGAGATTGTAGGTTTGAACCACGTACATAAATTACATGCAAATGAATTCTTAAAACAAAAACATATACAATGGAAAGAGCATAAAATAAATATACATAGATATTTTCCCCTGGATCCCAAAACCAAGACTACAAGATTGATTTTTCATTATATTTCTTTCAATGTTACAATACATATATATACATGTCGGAGAATTCATAAACCCCAATCCACTAACCCATTATTAGAACATAATTGTAGTTCCCTTGACCATATCTACAAAATACCATAGGCAAAAAACATCATGCCCAAAACCATGTACAAAACCCATGCACAAAACCATGGGTAGGTCTGCCACCATCTTTGGGTTTGCCCCCCATCCTTGGGTGACCCTAGTCATGGAAATAATATAATACACACCCAATAGAGATTTCATACTCCCTCTAAAGAATAGAGATTCGCAACTTTATTTTAATTAGAAATTCATAGCCATAAGCTTTCTAGATTGTCTCCATAAAGTATGTTGGCTTAGTGGGTCCTGGCCCAGGTTCAGAGTTAGTTTCACCAAACAAATCCCTAAACTACTAGCCCATTTCAGCATCAACCCGTAAAGCGTGGACCAAAGTCTCACCCGAAGCAGTTTGGGGGAATTTTGGAACCAAGTTTCCGCACCCAGAGATCAGCATGATATTGTTTTATGCCCTAAATCCGCCTTCGCACAGATCAATAAGCCTTTAGGGCTTATCGATAAAACTCCCTTTAATCAACCTCTAGACCTCCACAAAGGTCTACGACTGTCTTTCATAAACCTTGAACAGACTAATCAGCTGCTTATGTGCATCAAAGATTACTCTTAATCCATTAATAACTCAAATTGGCCTAGGTGTTCGATAAATTTAACATACAAATAGATTATCTTCGCATAAATAGTTAACATTAAATGTGTCCATATAAAAATACAAATCAAGCAAAGTAGTGCAACAATACAATATTATTTCATAAACCCATCATTCGTCATAGCATAAGTGCATTCATTCATAACAAAGGTAAATAGATAACACGAGTATTTCTACAACAATATTCTTTATTAATATTCAATTCAGCTTACAGACTCAAACTTCCTTGCGCACTCAGCTACAGGGGTCCGCGCACTCAGTTGCAGACTCTACTCTAAGCCTCTATGCATATAGCTGCAGAGTCTTTCTTTCTACTCTTCTGCGCTAATTCTCTAGACTTTTCCCATATACTTACTTCATTTCTTCCTGATCATGCTTAGACTCTCTAAGACACACCTATTTATACAGTCGATAGATCCTCAAAAAGTCAACTCAACTTACATAAAGAAGGTTAAAACCCTTTATGACTCTTTAACTATCTACGTGCTCCTCAACCACAATTTGTAGAGACTTTACATCTTTATACAACAAAGCTTGGGCTTTTGCCCAAAATTGACCCTAGGGGACCCCATCCCAACAGGCCCCCAACACAAAGATCCTGACTCGCCCTCGAGTCACTCAGATGGCATGGATATCTTACTGTGAAGATCCCCCAACTCCACTTGTGCAACTTCTACCTCAGTCATGCTCTGTGTGGCTTCCTACTTGTTCTGTTCCACCAACTGCTCTAAGGTTGGGCCTACACTATCCTGCTATATTTGCTACTGCGTGCTTTGCAAGTTTGCCAATTTCTCTTGAATATTGGTGGAGACGATATATGCTACATCCAACCAGGGCCCCAATCTGGCCTTGAGAACGACCTCTTTCCTCTGTGCTTCTTCCACCTGTGTAAGCAGTTGCTTCGCCTCCTGTAGCTTGGCAAGGTGTTCTGTTGTTGCAACGGTGTGTATCGTCGCCCTTACTTCATCATATTGTTGTTGGAGCTTATGGACTTCCGTATTTAATACCTGCAAGGTGGAATCTTCCTATAGAGCCGTCACTACCTCCATAGCTTGCTCAAATAGCATGGTGCAGTCCACCACTACAGCATCCATCATTGCAACTCCATCTTTCACAAAAACTTCATGTTGTTCCCTTACCTCTAGCGGGGTCACAAGCTGCGACTTGAGCTCCAGTTTTGTTATCTTCAGGTTCAGCTCAAACTGGACTCTAGCCACCTCTGCTTTGGAATTATGCATGCCTGTCAAAATTTTTCTGATCTTTGCCTCCAACAGTGCATCCTCCAGGATATGTAGTTCCAGCATTGTTCTGCATGCTTCTGCCACCGCGATTACTAGCTGGGCACTCTGTGCCTGGATTGTTTCCTTGGCCTTCAGTGCCTTCATCTTCTCAATGAAAATTTGTTTGTTGTTCACCTGATACTCACTAATGACGCTGAGCGTGTGCTGCTCCCGAGCTCTGAACTCTGTCGTCACGCTTGCCTGTAGCGTGTGAAGGTAGTCATTTGGGAGTGTGGCCAGGTTAAGTCCATTATTCTTCAAAGAACTTACGATGACCTTGTCATCAACCGCCTCCATGCTCAAGGATCCATTTGTCTTAGGAGCCTCCGTACTCATTACCTCTGGAGCAGCTTCCTCAGAGGCGACAACCCCTCCAGTACTAACAGTCTCTCCTGGTTCGGACATTGTGCTGAGAATAAATTGTTGGGTATACTCGGGTAACCTATCAACTACAGAAATAGTGACTAAATCAGCGAAAAATTGGGGATTCATAAACAATCGATAGCTCAAAACAGAAATTACTTGGATGCAAAGTGTTTCTCGCTAGACAGCCATGCGTAATTTATAGACGAATTCGAATTCAAATTCGATCATTTCCCCCAAAATTTGTCCATAAATGTTGAATTGGCGGTAGATTTCTAAATATTTCAGCCTTAAATGTCACACCCCATTCCTCTTAACCATCTCCTGGCATTCAAATCATGAACAATGACTGTAACAGTTACTTTCTGGCTGCGTTGCGTGGTCTCTCCCCCTATAGCGCATCTCCCTTCGCACTTCTTCTGGTACTGTGACATCATTCGTTTTCGTTCATCCCCCTTGTCGCGTAGCTCTACAAACCAGGCAGTGTAGTTTATAATCTCGTGCCTCTTTGCAGCTGCCTAGAGCACTAAGACTGTGCTACCGTCATGTAGTCATTGGGCTGGATCCCTGATGTATGGCTTCAATCGGCTTCCATTTACCCTTCCCATAAATTGGTCTCCATTCAACTTCGTGAGCTGAATTGCTCCACCATCTATAATCTCTTTGATAACATATGGCCCTAGCCAATGCATCTAAAATTTTCCTGGAAACTTATCAAACTTACTGTCATATAATAAAACCAAATCGTTTACCTTGAAGGTGCACAATTTGATGTGTCGATCGTGTCAAGCTTTTTCACGTTCCTTCTGAACCTACTGATGGAATCCAGCCAAAAATCTATCTTCCCCGAGCTCTATTAGCTGCGGTAGCCTATCTTCTAAGGCTCCGCGGTCCTCCATTCCTATGAAATCCATGATGCATAGACTAGGCACAATGTAATCCATAGGCATGATAGCTTCCATGCCATAGACCAATTGAAAAGATGTTTGACCAATAAGCTTTTTACACGTAGTTATGTAAGCCCATAGCACTGCTGGTACGCGTACGTCCCAATCATTCCACTGCCCATTGCAAACCTTCATCAGTGCATTCTCCAATATCTTATTAAAAGCCTCAATCATTCCATTGGCCTGAGAATGATATGGCATACTCTTCTGATGGTAAACCTGGAACTCATCTGTCAATGTGCTGATCATTTCATTGAGAAAATACATACCACGATCGTTCATCAAAACCGTCAGGCAACCAAAACTGGTCAACACATATTCAAACAAGAACTTTGTTAAGGTTGCCCCTGTATAGTCATTCACAGGCTACGCCTCTACCCATATGGTCAAATATTCGGTCATGGTAATGATATACCACGCACCTGTCTTTTGCTTAGAGGTTGAATCGGTCCTACAAAATCAATTGCCCATTTCTCAAATGGGTATAATGACACCTGCAGATTCAAAGGTAGCTCATCCCTCCATGATATCCTACCCATTCTCTAACATGCATCGCATGCCATACAATAAGCTTTAGAATCCTTATGCAGCATCGACCACCACAACCCAGCACGCAAAATCTTTTGCGCTATTGTTTTTCCTGCATAATGCCCTTCCACATCTCTTCCGTGAGCTTCAGCAAGAATACTGTTACATTCAAAATCAGGCACAAAACATCAAAGTATCTTATCCGATGCCATCTTATACAAATTCCCTGTGATCACAAAGAAATCTGTCGCGCGCAACACCAATTCTTTCTTTTGTTGATTGGTGTATCCTTCTGTAGCCATCCCTATGGTTAATAAATGGATAATATCTATGAAGTGATTATCTGCTATGCACACCACGAAGAGCTACGTGTCAGGTAATCCTTCCTCCAAGTTAGTAGGCTCCTCTCGTATTTCAATGCGTGACAGATGGTCTGGCCCTACATTCAATCTTCCTGGCTTCACAATTACTTCAAAAAAATATTCTTGAAACAACAGCATCCATCTGCATATTTTTCTCCCAACACAGGCTTATTAACTAGATATTTTAATGCATAATGGTTTGTGTACATCTTGAAATGTCCGCCTAGCAAGTAATGTCTGAACTTCTGGAGCACGTACACCATTGTCAAGCCTTCACCCTCTGTTGTCGAAAAATTCTTTTCAGCTTTTGACAACTTCCTTCTTGCAAAAGCTATAGGATGATCTAGTTCTCCTTCGCCAGCCTATGTCAGCACTTCTCCTAATGCAATACACGAGGCATCAACATGCACATGAAATTCCTTCTTCTAATCCAGGAAGACTAGGATCGATGCGGTGACCATTTTTTCCTTCAGTACATCTAGGATGAGCTAACATTCTTTGTCCCAACATAATGTAGCGTCCTTCTTCAGTAGATTTTCCATAGGCGCGTAATCTGAGCATAAATTTTGATGAAATTCCGATGATACCCAGTGTTGCGCACAGTTGTTTAACACTTCTTGGCGCCTCCAATTTAATTATTAACTATGATCTTATCAGGTTCCACCATAAGTCCTTGCCTGCATACCACATGACCCAACAAGATTCCGAAAGGGACGCAGAACAAGCATTTCTTCAAGTTTAGCGCGATCTGATACCTTCAGCATGTATCCAACATCAAGCGCAAACTGGCTACATGGCGCTTTACAAGCCCAAACACTATCTAGTCATCAAAATATACCTCCAATAGCTTGTGAATAAATTCTTTGAACACCGCGATGACTACACGCGAGAAGATCGTCGGTGCATTCTTCAGTCCAAAAGGCATCATTGTATACTGGAAACATCCCCACTCCATCGCGAAGGTGATCTTACTCTTGTCTTCATGCATGATCTTAATTGGATGGTATCTAGAGAACCCATTAATGAATGAGTACGCCTCCTTCCCTCCAACATTATCCGGTACTTCATCTATGAACAGAGTTGGAAAAGGGTCATAAAAGCAAGCATCATTAAGCTTCCTGAGATCTACATAAATCCTTATTTCATCTTTCTGCTTCTTTTCTTGAACGACCATTATACTCACCCAATTAGATTCCTCCACTGATTCAATAATACCTGCTGCTGCCCACAGGGCTCTGGATTGACGGTGAATGGGTGCATTGTTAAGGCACTCCTTGTGATAAGTCACTGGTTCAAATCCCTTGTGCGTGCTTACCTACCAAAAAAAAAAAACCTGCTACAAGCATCTTTCCAACTCCAAGTGGATCTTTTCCTTATATTTGGGGTCAAGGCGATATGGTCTTTTCTTAACGGGCTTTGCATTCGGTTTCAAAAGAAATTTTCATCACTCCCAAATCTCCTACAATACCTTTCAAGTCTGAAAATTTGGTAGGAAATAAGTCCTGGTATTCGCGAAGCAACTAAGCGACTTTATCTACTGTAGCATCATCCCAGTAATCTCCATTCTTTGCAAACTTCGGCTCCACCTCTGGCCAATGTTCACTTGTCTAGTCTTCAATGGTGTGGTGTTGTCTGAATTCTCTATCTGTGGTCCCTCAACTTCGCGGTGGCCTTTGTCCTCTGGGATGTTAATATTCCTTGGATCCTTGTCATCTTCTTCAACAATCACGTTATAGCACTCCAGCGCATGGTGCAGCTGGGTGCTCCAATCTGGTTGAATCAATTCTAAAGGATCCTGTGGTATTCTAAATATTGCCACCTTAACCTCCTACAATGCTCTGTCGATGCTTTCGAACCAATCCTCAAAGCTGAAGGTCATCAAAAATCCTTCTCTTAAGATATCCCACTCTGCGATACTGTGGCGGAGCTCTGTTTCTAGGCACCAATTCACAGGAATGATGTCCAAAGCATGACAGAAAATATGCACCCACTCTGGTTGTGGCTCCGTTCCATAAACCTTAGTCCATTTTGCTAAATGATCGTGTGGATTATTTCTTCCATCATATTTTTCAGTTAGCAAAACTTTTGGGCGACCAAACCACAATCGTATCATTTTTCTGTACTCCCGCCATTCATCAAAATTGTCTTTATGCGTACCCCACCACCGTGTAGGCGTAGCGCGCAATGCCAAATCCAGCACTTGGAAGCGATGCTTCTCATGCAATTCCCTTTCAAATGCATCTAGAAATTTATCTACATCATTTAGACCATCATAATAAGGCAAACTTGTTACCTCGGATGATACACAGTGCAACGATTCAGTTATCATATTACAGTGCAGCGTAGATACTTCGTGCAACCTCTTATGCCAGTGTTCCAATTCCTCATCAGAATATGATGTACAAGAACTTTCACATTCCCATGCAATACGTCCATCAGTTGTTGGATTAACACAATCTTGGTGTCACACTGTTATTTTATAGATCCGGTCCAAATCATCATCACTTTCCTCATAGTCACAGACACGTTCAGTATAGCGCAGTCCTTCTGTAGGGTCCAATGGTACTACTACGCGAAGCAATTTCCTTTCAAACAACATCATCTGCTTCTTCAAATTGGTTACCCCGTTCATGTTGATAGCCTAATCAATTCCCATGAGCGCGGGGTATGCAGTGTTTTCATCAACAATCTCTATCACTTCGAAATCATCCAACGTGCTCGCACCTTCTATATCTACAGTCACTCCATGCAATCTCCCCATAGGGATAATCTTCTGTTGATTTTCCATTCTGAATTGAATCAGAGACCACTACAGCACAGGTCTCCCCATTCTTTCACATGTCTATTTAGGCAAAACATTCACATCCGACCCCAAATCCAGAATAACTTGATCCATCTCATATTCTCCTATTTGTGCAGTAAGCCTCATCTCATGCCATGTTCTTGTCTTGTGTTTGCCTATCTTTCTAACTACGTGGTGTCCTTCAGGAGTGCCTTCCTTATCGGCACACTTATTTATCAGTTCTTGTAGCCCTTTCATAGCCTTACTGTCGCACAACAGCTTCATACAAGTCTCCAAGAAATTGGTAAGCATGGAGGGGTCAACTTCTTCAGATAGCTTGTCTTGACTTCCTGAGGTAGAGGCCTCAGTGAAGCTTTTTTTTGCTTCCATGAACGTTTCCTTCACGCACTCCAGATCAAACCCAACCTCCTTTTCTGGAGCCTTGCGAACCCACTCACTTTCTTCAGGTTGGTTTCCTTTATCATCAGCAGTCATCATTCTGCTTCACAGCACAATATTCACATTGGGATCCTCTTTGTAGGGCTTGGCCCTCATTATCTATAGATTCTGGGTAGGTTGTTGAGGCTACTCCTTCTTCTCCTGCATATTAGCTATCAGTATAGAGCATTCTTCTATGGCTTGGTCGAACTGAGTACAGTATCGGAAATATGGGCATGTCTGGCTCGTGCACTCCCACGCGTAGTGTCCTGGCACTCCGCAATTGTAGAAAATAACTTGTCCTCAACCTCTACCAGGTCCTCCTCTTCCTCGACCTTGTTCGCAGCCCTGATATCCTCCTCGCGCTCCCCCATTGCCTTAATCTAGAGGCTGAGTTTCTGTTTTCATGCGATACATGGGCGTTCTTTCCATCATCAATTCATAGCTACAGCAATTACACTCATTGTGGCCCACCAATTTACAGAAATTACAGAATAATTGTTGTAGTGTCTGTAAAAATTTCTTTAGCAAATGGCAATTGTCTGTTACATGTTTTCCAGCTACCTGATAGATAGCACACCACAATGCAAGCCCTGCACTTGGTCCTGTGGTAGCCTCCTGTCTCAAGGTCATTGGCTCTCCCCCTGTAATATAATTCACAAAAACATGGCAGTGATCTTTATCATGCCCCTAACTTTTACATTTTAGGCACCAAACTTCTTCGTGCACCTTTGGCAGAGCAACTTTTTGCTTCTTCAAGCTCTATAATTCCAAGCAGAGGTTCTACAACTCCACATGAATCTACTGCACTCCCAAAGAAGTGTCCTAGATAGGTGCCTCATGTAATCTCATCATGATCTCCAATGCTTCTGCCTGAGTCCCTATCTTTTGTTGTGATAAAGCAACCCTTAGGTGGGGCAGGAGCGAAGCTACAAACCATTCGCGGTGCTGATTATCGGTGAGATTCATGTTAGCTTCACAGATCTGGCACTTCAGTCTCTGATCTAGCCCCCAAGGAGTTTCACCAGGCCTCATCATGATTTCCTTGAATCCAACGACTGATTGTGATTCATAATTGGGCCTACTGAATTCCTTATTCAAAACAGTCTGAGTGTCGGCTAACAATGCCAATGGGTTATCGGTGCAGTACTTAATGTACCATGTCAGCACGTGATCTTGTAGAGTAGTAACCAACTACACTTTCTTTATATGATCATCTGTATTATTTTGTGTCGTCCATACAGCCTTCGCAACAAACCAAAACTAGTATGGGTCCTCACTTCCCAAACCCTTAAAAATGGGCAACTTCATGGTATTCGACATATTAAAAGGTGGAGGTGGTGTGGGTGAAGGTGTATGTTATGGAGCTGAAGGTGGAGGTGGTGTGGGCAGATGAGGTATTTGCGGAAAACCCTGCTTTATCAACTGTACAGTGCCTCGCGGTGAGGCTTGTATCGCTCCCTCTTCATCACTCAAAGGAGGCTCTATCAATGGACTATATTCAGGACCCGCTCTTTCATGATTTCTAAAGATTCATCCACTTCGCATGGATCCAAACATCAAGGCAGTGGCATAACCCACCCTTCACACAAGAGCATTTTAATCCAAGTATTCAAAGATTTCAAATACTTACCTCGCGGTCCTTTGAAAAATTTTCGCTCTGCTTCACTGTAGCTGACTGAGGTATCAACCGCGAATTCTATCACAAATCCTCCTATTGCTCGATCTAGCCAATGATCGATAGTACACACAATCTTACCTTCAGAGACTTCCAACCTTCGCACTAGCTCCAGGGTCCACACTATTGGACCGTCAAACCTCCACCTTCCTTGGTCGTCTGCCAACTTAGCGATCCACCCATACAGCTCGATTAGGAAGGTGCATAAGAAAATTTTGTGTATTTATGTGTATAGATACCTGTCCAACCACTTTTCTTTTGTTAGGCGCGGATTTATGTTCTCTTGCACCACGAATTCGTGGATCTTTCTATCCAAGCACTTCTCAATTTCTTTCTTTGTCTGATTCCAGTGATGCGACATCACACATATCTTTATGCAAATCCTGCTCCCAGAAATGGAGCCATTTGTTGGATTAGTGGGTCCTGACCCACGTTCAAAGTTAGTTGTGCCAAACAAATCCCTACACTACTAGCCCTTTCAGCATCAACCCACGGAGCATAGACTGAAGTCTCACCCGAAGCAGTGTGGGGGGATGTTGGAACCAAGTTTACGCACCTAAAGATCAGCGTGATGTCGTTTTATGCCCTAAATTCGCCTTTGCGCAGATCGATAAGCCTTTATGGCTTATCGATATAAATCCCTTTAATCAATCTCTAGACCTTCGCAAAGGTCTATGACTGCCTTTCGCGGACCTTGAACAAACTAATCAGCTACTTATGTGCATCAAAGATTACTCTTAATCCGGTAATAACTCAGATAAGCCTAAGTTTTTGATAACTTTAACATACAACGAGATAATCTTCGCGTAAACAGTTAACATTAATTATGTCCATATAACAATAAAAATCAAGCAAAGTCGCTAATCAATACAATATTATTTCATAAACCCATCATTCGTCACAACATAAGCACATTCATTCATAACAGAAGTAAATATATAACACGAGTATTTCCACAACAATCTTCTTTATTTCCATAACAGACTCAAACTTCCATGTGCACTCAGCTGCAGGGGTCCACGCACTCAGTTACAGACTCTACTCTAGGCCTCTGTGCACACAGATGTAGAACCTTTCTTTCTACTCTTTCGTGTTAATTCTCTAGACTTTTCCCATAGACTTACTTCATTTCTTCCTGATCATGCCTTAGAGTCTCTAAGACACACCTATCTATACAATTCCATGGTCCGCGGACCATGGGTAAATCCTCAAAAAGCCGACTCAACTTACATAAAGAAGGGTAAAACCATTTATGACTCTTTAACTATCTACGTGCTTCGCGAGTACAATTTACAAAGACTTTACATCTTTATACAACAAAACTTGGGCTTTTGCCCCAAAACTTGAGCTTTTTCCCAAAATTGACCCTAGGGGACCCATCCCAATAGAGTATAAGCTGCCTATTCTTTATGGAGATAGTTGCATGGATCCCTCTATCCTTTGCACCTCTTTATATCGATCCTTCTTCCTTCCTGGGTATCATAGAGCCATCAGTCATTAATCTAGCATATCACTTTCATCTTGACATCATTAATAAAGGCATTACATCGAGCCTTACCAAACTTCAAGCTAATCATAGCTTCCTTATGAAAGTGTTCTCTTTGAACTTCAGGTTATCTTCTCGCATTGGTACCTTTTAATCCCAATATTAAAATATCTTGACTTCATTATTGTCAAAATCATATGTTGATCTTGCCTCAACATCCATCATTTATTCCTACAATATCCTTTGAGGTAGCAGAACAATATGTTAACCAGATAACTAATAAAAAAAAATATTATACTTGCCTCATCATGATGCCTTTCTCATCACATCAACATCTTCATGGTCCATCTCCACAAGAATCTCCCTTCATGCATCAGAGTGCCCCAGGATCGAACTTGATTACCAAGTTATAATTTTCTCTCAGAGACTATACTAGATGTTGATCATTATTCTATTTAATCTAGTGAGAAAGTTGTGATCCTTTATTCATTATAGAGTAAGTCAAATTCTTATTTTAATCATATAACCATACTAAGCATATTTTATTATCAACTTTATTACAATATTCTTGCATTCTATATAGAAGAAGAGTTACTTCAAATATACATTCCCATGTTGTCATACAATCATCTAGTTATTTGACCTTAAGTGGGCCTTTAACTTAACCAATTCCATTCCTTCATCCTTCAAGAGTATTCTTTCCATACTATATGGAACATATAATAACCTTGTCATAGATCTTCTTCTAAGAACCTTCCGAAATGATGGTTCTTATAGGATCTTGATGCTCGATTTTAGCAAAATCACTACCTCTAACATAATGTTAGAAAATTCTTGGATGAATAATAATATTTACAATGGCTCTAATATTCTCATTCATAAACTAGATTATTCTTATCGAAACAACTTAATTAAGTAGACTCTAATTCTTTTACTATCACATGCTTCTATCTATGATGCCATACAAAATCAAAACTCTTCTAAGGTAAAAAAACACCGCATGCTATTCTAAATGAAGGAAAGACAAACTTCATAAAGAACCTATTAGAGATGATGCCTTCTTCAATAGTAAAGATCTTTGACATCTTCTATCTTTGGCTTCTTTTCTAGTTCTCCCTTCTCTTAAGTTGTGCGAGCTTCACTTCTTTCCTTTCTTTTGTTGTTTTTCTTGATTAGACAATCCCTTTTAAAGTGTCCATATTCATTGCATCCAAAGCATTGAACCTTGGACATATCTGGATTCTTCTTGTACTTTCCAAACTTTCCCTTCTTTAGCTTCTTGGTTCTTGTAATAAAGGTTTGAGATAGTTCATTCGATTCGGTGTCATCCTTTGCCTTGATCCTAGTTTCTTCCAAGATGCATTGAGCCCACAACTCATCAAAAGGAGTAGTATCTTTCTTGGAGTAGATGCTAGTTGCAAAACTACTCCATTCCGGCGATAAAACATTTAGTACATAGATGGTCATATAAAAGTCATAAATTCTTCCCCCAAGCCCATGTAATTGATCTCTTATTTGAGAATTTTTCATTAGATAGGAGGTCATGTCTTCATCTTTTGATTTCCTTATTTTGTATAATTGGTTTCTCAAGGAAATATTTTGAGTTGATGTACTTATATAGTACAACTTTACTAGCTTATCATTCCTAGCCTTAGAAGTCTTTAAATAAAAAACAAATGGAACTACATGATCCTTAATGGATTCAACAATGATCCTTTGTGCTCTCACTTCTCCTTTCTTTTATTTTTCTATTCTTGAGTCTTGTCTTTCCTAGGTTCAACAACTTTACCAGGAACATACTCTATTACTTCATGTTTTGTAAGTGTCAGGTCATTCCTTTTCTTCCATGCTAGGAAATTTGTTGAGCCAACGAGCTAATTGCTTTCCTTGCAAAAAGAACCCATATGACCTATAGATTCAAACATGGATAAATAATATGATACTTACTTGTAAATCAAGAGTCTTCTCATCTTTGATGATGTCTCCTACTATCTTTATGTTTTCAAGATCTTCAGAGAGACTTCAATGATATTCTTGAAATACGGTTCCTTTAACAATAGCTTCCAAGAGTGATGAATGATACCAAGATCTTTTTATGTTTCCTTTAGAGATGCCTTTCGGTGAGCCTTTAAATAGATATCCTTCCAAGAGAGATCAACACCCTTCTTGTAATCTTCATCTTTCAATCATTTCTTTGATGAAATCTTATTTCTTCAATAAGAGTTTGATTTCCTACAGCTGATTCCCCTTACCAAACCCTTCTTTGTGTCCACAAGATGATCCCTTCAGATGTCTTCTATTGTTCAACTTGGCTCTGATACCATGTTGGAAAATGCAATATAGCAACTATTATATTCAGATTTTCCTTAACCTTAATAATTTCTTGTGAACTCTATTTATCTTCTTGTGTTTTCTATGTTAGTTCTTATTCATCAAATAATTATCAAGAGAAAAATAGTAAAGATAGTGGACATAGAAAATAGGGTCCAAGCCAGGGGAGAACCCCTCCAAGGGGAAAATCCAAAAAAATATACTCTTATTATAGAATCTACTTCAAATGAGACAACTAAGACCCAAACTCTACACCAATTCCTCTTCCTAGTACCAAGTCAACCCTCCAAGAAGCTCTTTCAAGTAGATCACATCAAACAAGGCTTAATCCTACTTCAACCAGCGTCCAGATTCAACTTTGACCCCCAGCTTCAACCCTACAACTTTGACTTTGTAGTTATTGTAGAAAACCTCATTCAAGCACAAGACACTCCTTCAGGAGATCTTCCTTTGAGTAATATAATGTCTCCCAATGTCAAAAAAGTCAAATCAAGATACTTTCTCTTCCATTAATTTGTTCTTGCAAATTGATCTTCCGACAATTCAGACTTGCAATTTTAGCCTTCTCTGAAGCTGCAGAAAACCCTAATCTTCGGACATTTGAGAGAGATAGAGCCAAAAAACAAACTTTTATTCTTTTTCATGGATTATCCTTGCCTTATAGACCTTTACTCTTCTTTCCTAGTTTCTTCCAACTTCATATCAAACTTCTTATTCAGAGATGGAACTTGTGTGAATGATTGTCCCAAATAAGGTCAAAATTGATTCTATTTATAGCCTTTCCAAGGGGTCGAATTCCCTCCTTTAGGTCGACTTGTAGCTGCCAGGGCCACTTGTACTTTGGAGGTTTCCAGGACTTTCTAGACTCAAAATAAATTATTTAACAAGGTACATTTTTCACGGAAAGGTATTCTAATCATGATGTTTACTCTGTTGACTGATGACAATAAATATTATGACCTAACAAACCCTAGAAGCATGAAGGGCATGGATTTACCTAGAAGACCATCAATAGAAGCATGAAGGGCATGGCTTTACCTAGAAGACCATCAATAGAAGCATGAAACCCATGCTTTTAAATTAATAATTGTTTTCTTCTTTTGTTGCTCAAACCTTCTTTTCTTCTTGAAGTTTTTAATCGATAAATTTTTGAATTGATAGATGAAAAAAAGGGTATATTCTTGAAGTTAAATGATGAAATTGGGATGATGGAAAATACACGATTGGAAAACGTGTGTACAAATATGTATTTAACAAAGAGCCTCCTAAATGGGTTTACATTATTTGCAATAAATAACTATCTTGATTAGATTTTAAATTACATAAAGATTCCCTTTTCTTGAAATGAATGTAAATCCCATAGACACTTGGAATTCACATGGTAATCTCACTATCTCAATTTGGGGGGATATGATTAGTAAAATCCTTAGAAAGGGATAGAGGAGCTAAAAAACCTCACAAGGAGAACACAAGGGATTTTCTCTTTAGTCCTAGACAAGGTTTGGATGCCATAGCAAGGGTACTGGTTGAGTAGGAAGCTAAGATGAAGACTATCACAGGCCTGTTTGGAATCATAACTAGATTAGGGAGAGGTAGGCTAGTGGATTGCTACTAGCAATGAGTTGGGAGATCAAAAGAGAACAATGAAGGAATTTAAAGAAAAGCAATTGATGAATCAAGGGTCAAGTGGAGGCCTTTCACATGAAGATAGTTGTACAAAACTTGGTGAGGATGAGCGGCCAAAAATAGAGCCCCGATAGGAAATATAATACTAGACCAAAATCAATCTCCAAAGGATTTGATTCATTATGCCCTCTTTATCAACGTTTATATCAAAAACATGTATAGTGTGGCTCCATGGTAGTTACATGAATGTGATTTAAGTTTCTAACATTATTTTCAAGGCAAGACAAGGAGTGAAAAGTGTTAAGTAGTTGACTCTCATATGAACCATTAGAGCATAAAAATCCTTAAAAAGGGGCGCAAAGATATTAATTATTTCCATAATATTAGTGGTTGGAGTTTTTAGTGTCCTTTAGTCCCAGTGATCAAATGTGTTCTTTACATATGATTGATAGGGTCATTAAGTCAAATTGTTATATTTTCAAATAAAATTTGACATCTTTTGGTTGTCAAAAAGGTCCTAATTCATTGTCTAGGTGTAATGCTACTCTCATGCCATGGTCATCAAGGTCAATAAATCATATTCACATCTTTGACTCACCAAGGTCACATTTTCCTTTATTAGAGGGTCATCATTAAAGAAACTGAAAAGAAAGAGTCACAGTATCATAAGGCTGATCATGGAGACAAGAGAGCAACAGACATCATCAAAGAGCGGCAAGCACAAATCAAGGAACTAAAAGATGACCTCTCTAAGGAAAAATTTATGGTGGCTTTCTTAAAACAAGAAAATAGGCAGTTAAATTTAAAGCAGCAAGGTACAACACATGAAGAGCCTCCATCATCCAACAAGGCAGCTAAGGACAAAGGTAAGGAAATCATTGATGTAGAGCAAATGGAAGACAAAAAGCTTTAAAGACAGCCAAGGAGACCTACAACAAGAGCAATGGCAAGGAAAGAATTGCATGATAAGGAGCCATCTCTTCCTCAAGCAAACAATGACCCCAATGGCCCCATAGTTGTTGGTCTTGAAGAGAACAAGGAGTATTGGCTTGAATAGGTGAATGGGCATTTAGAGAAGCTTTTGAAGAAAGCAAACAGAGATGTCACCATGTAGAGGAATATGGCTAGACATTATTATGCAAGGAACATGGTTTTTAGGGTTAAGGTTAAGCACACGAAGGGAAAACTCAAGAAAGCCCTTAAGAAGCTGAAGAAGAGGGAAAACCTTGACCTTCTAGCTAATGCATCCTTACTGGCCTAAATTCAGCTCGGAAAACAAGAAAAAGCAACAAATTTTTGAAATTTTGAAGAATTTTTGCACACAGTCAAAGGGTACTCTACAAAAATGCAGTATGTGCTCGCTGCGCTTTTTCCCAAGGGCTCCAAATGATGATTGGAAAGCATGTGGAGGTGGATTTTGATTATTACATTCTAGAAATCTACTTGGGATCACTTGTCAACTCATGAATTTTCAAAAAAAAAAAAAGGCCAAAAACCACCTATTTTTCACCCTTCTACCATTGTTTTGTATCACTCGTTGCGCTTCTAGAGTAGTTGTATTCTAATTAGTTTTTTGAAGCTTCAGAGGTGTAGTAGACATCCTAATATACATGTTCCAGCCTTCAAAAATGTTTAAATATCCCTCAAAGTCATCAAAACATTTCGCCAAAGTTCGTTGCGCTTCTACTGTCAGTTCACTGCGCTTTTGGACAATTTGACTTCAAGTCGATTTTTCAGGGGTTTGGAGCAGGTGTTTGCAGTGCTTGATGACTCCATTGTGTAGTAGACATCTTCAGATTTCCAACCATTCCTTTTGCAGCAGCTAACTCATCTAAGAAGGTGTCCAAATCACCCTCCAAACTTCTGTTGCGCTTATGTTGCATTTCTATTGCGTTTCTGCAAGATTTGCTGCGATTTTAGTGACGAACTTCAAACTTGAATTTTGAACAAATGGGAAATTATTTTTGAAAATGGGAGGAGGTTTAGTTCATAACATACTAAAAACAAAAACCTCTCTCATTTTTTAAATATAATTTATGGTTTGGGATATACTCAATCATCTTAGAGGCCTATTTTTTCAGAAAATACAACACTCAATTTTTCTTGTTTTAGCCATGATATTGTGGCACATATTACGAGAAACTTAAAATGAATTTCCAAAAACTGAGAGAGGTTTTTCTCAAAAACAATATTATCTACAAAAACCTCTTCCATTTTTTTAACAGGTATTATGGTTAAAGAGATATTAGTTCATCTTTGACCCTTATCATTCGTTGCGCTTCTGCAATCATTCGTTGTGCTTTCATGGAGGAGGCATGTTTCTGCGTTTTGATGGTCAAGAGTTGATCTTGGTAGATGTAATTTGTCTCTAATTGATTTTACATGATTTAATTAAGCATTATAGTGATGGTTATAGTTGATTTCATTGTAATTAAATCTTTCAAAGTCAAATCAAATCAGTTAATGTAAAAAGGGAATTGGTTTCTAACCTCCCTAGTTTTTGGCAATGGTTAGAGAAAATGATGTAATTAGTTCCTATGATGAAGGATTCGAGCCCCAAGAGGGGAAATATTATTTTTCATCTATATACAATGAGATTCAACCTATATAAAGGGCTGGATACTTGGAATTCATAGCTTGGACTAGTGTATTTGGTTGTTTTTCAAAAATATAACAGACAGTTGTAGCTATTTTCATGGGATTCTTGTGTTGTGGTTAGTGGATTTGTTTTTCTTGTATTTTATTTTATATTTGATGATTAGATATATGTAGCTGCCATATACTTGCTTCTTATTCTTTATCTTTTAAGGTTTAAAATAGAAATCATCATATGCGTGCTTTGTTTTTGTTTAAGATAAGCATTTAAGTGTTTTTCTTCTACAAGTGAATTCATGCTCTTGCTCACTTAATTCCTGCTACATATTCCTCACCATACTACAATGGAAACCCATTTTGAGCCACTAATTGTACCTACCTTTCCCCATCCAATCTTTGCAACTGACCTTTAAGAATACTTGACCTAGTTCCTAGCCTAGTGCTCTCTATCCAGCAAAACCCTAATCAAACCCTACTGAGCTGATAGCTAGCCTAAAACCTTATTTTATCGAGTCATTTTCATTGGCTTTGAGGTTGAGTAAGAGAGATTCCTCTTTGATTTGGTAGGGCTAGATACCAAGTCGAAAGTTGGTATGAGGTTACCTCCTTGGCTTCCTTTCTCAGCCTTGTGAAAACTAAGGAGTGCTAACATTTTAGCGCCATTGTCGAGGATCGAAATTTAATCTTCTATGGGAAAGATTTTTCACATTGTAGATCTGATTGCTGATGGTGGACAATGATTAGACAAAGGAAGGTTGAAATCATTCACCTGGCGACTCCAACCTGATTCAAAGACTCCACTGGCATCAGGATCCAGAGATCAAGGTTTTATTGGTGATTCCACTGGTAGAAGAATCAATAGCCTAAAGGATGACTTAGTTCATATATTGCTTTCAAGATGGATTCAATTGCTAGAAGGTATGCTCCTATGAATCAAGCTCACATTCCTAGTTTTCCAAATCAGATACCTAAAGTAGATTGGCAAGCAAATCTTCCTAGGTTCAGAAATGTAAAAGATGATAATGTTGTTATACATTTGATTAAATTTCATATACATATACATAGGCTAGGCTTGTAGTTTCCTAAGGATTGTTTGATGAAGATGTTCATGGAAACCTTAGAGGATAATGCTAAGTCATGGTATGAGGGATTGTCTGCTGCTAGTTGTTGAAATATGGCAACAAGAATATTCCAATTTAATTTGTCCTTGAATTAAATTGTGAATTAAAATTGGATGTAGTCTTAATAGCTACTTGGAAATAATTAATTTATTTATTTTAAATTAATTAGTTGGAGAAATTCAAGTTAGAAGTCATTATGAAGTCATGCAAGAGTTATCCCTTAAATTAAAAAGATAAGATTAAGTTATATTTGAGTTGTAATTAGTTGACTCAATTGATTGAGTTAAGTCCAATTAAATTAGTTCCAAACTGTTTGAGGAACTAATAGTGAGTTAACAGTCAGTTGATGCATTAATGCACTCAACTAGTGCTACTTCATTTAACTGAAGATTCCCTCATCAAAAACTCATGCATGTCTATTCTGAGAAAGACCCAATTGAGATTAATATTCAAGGAAAGCGTACTATCATATGCATGTGTTTTCTCATGGAGAAAACTCATGCATGCAATCAAGGATTCATCCTTGAGGATTGCACATTTTTGAAGGTTGTTTTTCCACTTGGTAATAGGCTAATCATCCACAAGGAACAACGCAAGGAAATAGGAGCTTGGAGGGTAGAGAGGAAGGCTGGAGAGAAGCCAAGATTGTCTATGTGAATCTGTGAGGATTGTACTCAGAGTTGGCTATCTGTGAGAGCTAAGGCTTTGTATAATTCCTATGTATTTCCACCATGTATGATAATAAAATAGTGTGGGTTTTTATCTGAGACTTTCCCCAAATATTTTCATGTGTATTGTGCCATTGATTCTTCTTCTTCTGGTTATATTGTTTAGCTCGATCTTTAAGCTTCTACAAATTAATAGTAGAAGTAGGTTATAGTATTTTTATTTGATTTATATTGCATTATCGGGTTAACCTATCACAAATTTTCTACATGATATCAGAGCTGTGAACAGATATATTGAGAAGAGAATTTGAAGTTTGAAGTTTGGGGTTGCAGGTGCAAATCAAATTCATATCATACTTCAAGGTTGGCTAGTGGAATTCTATGGCTTGAGACTCAAGTATGCCTTGGAAGGTAGCTCGAATTACATAGCATGGAAAGATAGAATGGAGGTTGTATTATAAGACAATGCCTTGAAGGAATTCATTGATCAAGAAATCCCAAAGCTAGCTTCAACTAATGCACAAGAGTTGGTTGAGTGGAAGAAGTGTGTGGCGAAGGCGAGATGGATCATCCGTGAGGGAGTTTGAGACCATATTGTCTCGAGTCTCCATGGGAAGGATACTCCATTTTCAATGTGGAAGACATTGGAGGACCTCTATCATAACAGTAGTGACCAGAGGAAATTGGCGCTCAAGGATAAGATTCAAAGAATCAAGATGGAGAAGGGCGATACTATTTCCACATATCTGAACAAGCTCACCACCTGTAGAGATGAGCTTGGAAGTGTGGGAATAACTACTGTTGATGATGATATGGTGAGCCTAGCTCTCCTTGGCCTTCCAAAGAGTTGGAATACCTACCAGGACTCAATGAATGGAAGGGAGAAACTACCAGATTGGGAACGACTGTGGTTGGATCTTATGTAGGAGGAGATCAGGAGGAGCACACGAGATGGTTATTCATCCAAGAATGATGATGAAGAAAATCTGGCCTTAGCAAGTAAGGCAAGGAAAGGGAACGGGAAGGCTTCCCATTTCAAATCGAATTCTTCTCATGGATGGAAAATGGGTGACATGTCTAAAGTAAGATGCTTTAATTGTCACAAGATGGGCCATTATGCAACTATTTTCCCATCGAAGAAGTCTAAGAAGGAATCCTCGGAAGGATCGGAAGGTGAGGCATTAGCCTCTCAGTTCGAAATGGACTTTACTCTCATCGAACGCATGGGGTCATCGATGATGGGTTGTGTCCGGTATCTTGAGAGTGGAGCCTTATTCCACGTGACCAGTGATAAAAATTTATTCAGTGCCTTGGAGGAGAAATACCTCAAGATGCACATAGAGATGGGCGACGACGGAAGGTATAATGTTTCAGGAGTAGACACAGTTGCTTTTCAGAGGAAGCATGGAGCTCCTCTCACCTTGATAGATGTGATGTATGTGTCTGGACTGAAGAAGAACTTGGTATCGATCGTGATGATGGAGGACAAAGGCTACGATGTTGTCTTCAGTAAAGGAAGGGCATTCCTAAGACACATAGCCACAGGTCAGACCAAGAGGATAGGGATTCAAGTAAAACATCTCTATAAACTAGAGGTAGATGATTGTGCAGCATTGAGTACGAAAGCAGAATTGGTGTAGAGCCAAGACATTGGTGAGTTGTGGCACAGGTGGTTGGTCCATTTGCATCATGGGACTTTGAAGATAACGCAACAGATATCTACAGGACTTCCCAAAGGTAAAGTTGAGCAATTTGAACATGCAAAGGTTGTACCTTGGGAAAGTACACCAAGTCTTCCTTTCATGATCGAGACAGTCGAGCAGAGGCTATCTTAGAGCGAGTTCATACTGATTTGTGTGATTTTCATTGATGACTATTCTCATAAATGTTGGATGTATTTCATGCTGAAGAAGGACCAAACTTTCACAAAATTTTGTAAGTTCAAAGCTTTGCTTGAGAAAGAGTCAGGGAAGAAGATCAAGGCCTTAAGAAGTGACAATGGTGACGAATATTTCTCTCAAGAGTTTAAGGACTTCTGTGTAGCGGAAGGAATTAAACAAGAGTTGACGGCACCTCATAACCCACAGTAGAATGGGGTGGCCGAGAGGAAGAACATAACTATTGTAGGGGCAGCAGAGGCAATGTTGCATGACTAAGGCCTACCACTTCACTTGTGGGTTGAGGCATGCAACACAGCGGTCTATTTGCAGAATAGAAGCCCACATCGCATACTTGGGATGAAGACACCAGAGGAAGCTTTCTTTGGTAAGAGACTAGATGTGGGTCACCTCAAGATCTTTAGCTCATCGGTATATTTCCATGTGACAAAGGATGCACGGAAGAAGCTTGAGCCGACAATAGAGTTGGGGATATTTGTGGGGTATACTGATACACCTCACAACTACCGAGTGTACTTGCCTACTAGTCGAAGGACAGTGGTTTGCAGAGATCTCAACTTTGATGAGCAGAAGTCCATGCGAGTTTCCCTTGAGAAGGAGCTCCAACTACAGGATGTGGAGGAACTATTGGTTCCTAAGGAGGAGGAATCTCAGACTGATGTGGAGCAGCCGCATGCAGAGGTTCCAGGAGTGGAGACATCCACTCAAGCAGAGTCTTCCAGAGATGGATGGAAGCGCACAAGAGAAGCTTACAAATTGTTGGAGGATGTGAGAGAGATGTGGGAGCACCATCTTCTCAGCACAAACAGAGGAGGTCACCTGAGAGGCACACTGGATACATGGCCCTTGCTGGGGAATGCGTTGAGACCGAGCCATCTTCCTTTGAGGAAGTTGTGCAGTAGCCGATTTGGGTTGATGATATGGTGGAGAAGTATGACTCCATAGTTCGTAACAATGTTTGGGACGTGGTTCTGAGACCGGAGAACAAGTCAGTTGTGAGTTCCCGTTGGCTTTACAAGGTAAATCAAGCTATTAATGGTAGTGTGGAGAAGCATAAGGCAAGATTTGTTGCCCGTGGCTTTTCACAGGTCGAGGGAGTGAAGCTACAGGGCTTCACTGATGCAGGTTGGGCAGGGAGTCCATCAAATCGGAAGAGCACATCAGGAGGGATTTTCAACCTTGGGTCAGCGGTAGTTTCTTGGTACAGCAAGAAACAGAGGTCATTTGCACTCAGCTTGGCATGGCAGAATACATGGTTGCAAGTCAGGCAGCATGTGATGCCATTTGGATGCGGAAAATCCTAGTTGGTTTGTTTGATCAGAGGATGGATCCAAATGTGATCTATTGTGATAATCATAGTTGTATCAAACTCTCTAAGAATCCAGTGTTTCATGATAGGTCCAAGCACATCAACATCTGGTATCATCATCTCATAAACTGTGTAGCGAGGAGGATCATGTTGTTGCAGTGTATTTCGATAGAGGAGTAAGATGCTGACATTTTGACAAAGGCATTGTCAAAGTGTAAATTCGAGTTCCATAGAGACAAGATCGGGGTGGTAGATAATCCCTTTCTTGTTGAGAGGGAGTGTTGAAATATGGTAGCAAGAATATTCCAATTTAATTTGTCCTTGAATTAAATTGCAAATTAAAATTGAATTTAGTCTTAACAACGACTTGGAAATAATTAATTAATTTATTTTACATTAATTAGTTGGAGAAATTCAAGTTAGAAGTGTTTTTGAAGTCATGCAAGAGTTGTCCCTTAAATTAAGGAGATAAGATTGAGTTATATTTGAGTTGTAATTAGTTAACTCATTTTACTAAGTTAAGTCCAGTTAAATTAGTTCCAAATTGTTTGAGGAACTAATAGTGAGTTAATAGTAAGTTGATGCATTAATGCACTCAACTACTTCTACTCCAGTTAACCGAAGATTCCCTCATCAGAAACTCATGCATGTCTATTCTGACAAAGACCCAGTTGAGATTAATTATCAAGGACAATGTACTATCATATGCATGTGTTTTCTCATGGAGAAAACTCATGCATGAAGTCAAGGATTCATCCTTAAGGATTGCGTAGTTTTGAAGGTTGTTTTTCCACTTGGTAATAGGCTAATCATCCACAAGGAAATAGGAGCTTGAAGGGCAGAGAGGAAGGCTGGATAGAAGCCAAGATTTCCTGTGAGCATCTATGAGGATTGTACTAAGAGCTAGCTAGTTGTGAGAGCTAAGGCTTTGTATAATTCCTATGTATTTCTACCATACAATAGTGTGGGGTTTTATCTGAGACTTTCCCCAAAGTATTTTCATGTGTATTGTGCCATTGATTCTTCTTCTTCTAGTTATATTGTTCAGCTCGATCTTTAAGCTTCCGCAAATTGATAGTAGAAGTAGGTTATAGTATTCTGCTTTGATTTATATTGCATTATCGGGTTAACCTATCACAGATTTTATACACCTGTCTATATTCACTTAAAGATTTGCATATAGCATTTTGTGACAATTATAAGCCGCATTACCTTTATTTATTGTTGATAGAAAATTTATATGGAAAATTTGAGGACCTTTTTCACTTCATAGTGATTGATATTGATGATAAAGATCTAATGACTGATGATATTGAAGAGGCTTTGTTTGAGTTATCTCTGCATCAAGATGATAGGTCAGAAATCAGTTATGAGAATTTCGAGCCAGTAGATGTTTATCATTTGATTGTAAATGAAATAAATCAGCAGCATGTTGAAGATGTTTTTTATTATTCTATTAAGTTAGATAAGGATATACAATTGCCTGCTTATACTTCATACAATCAAGTAATTTAGTTAACTGACGTATCTTGTCAACAAGCCTTTTTCCTTTATGGTTGAAAATGAAATTGAACAGGATTTTAATGATGATAGTCATTTTCCATCTTTTGAGTTCAATAATACTGTACAATGGGTTTGTTCTCTTGATATTGATGAACATATTCATCAGTTTTCAAATCACCAAGAAAGGATGAGGATAGTCAATCAGATTGTTCTTTCTCTGGTTTTTTATTTCAAGATCAGGTTTGTGAAGACAAAGATGATGTTTTTGATGAAATGCATGAACAAGGATATCTAGACATTCACCACTCATATGTCTCTCCATCTCATCCATTTTCTGAAACATTATTCCAAGGGAAGATTCGTGCAAATCATAATTTTGAATTGGCATGTGCGGATGTTTCGGACAATTGTAATTACGGCAGAGAATAATCATCAAACATTGCAAGAAGATTATGAAGAAAAGAGTAGTCAACAAGAAGAGGTTGTTTTAGAACCTCTTACACATGATGATTTTCGTCTAGGTTCAGAAAAAGAAGGGTCTATTGAAGAAGAGCAGTTTGTCCTGGATCCTATGGATGTGCACATTTTCACCATTAATAATATGGTTGCCTCAAATGCATATTCAAGAACAAACTTCCCTTTCTCCTGATGCAAATTAAAAACTTGATGAAGATATTTTCTTCTTTCATCCTGACAAAAAATTTGCATTGGAAAATGAAGGGTGTCCTTGTATTTCTACTGACTTTCAAGACATGGCAATGTTCCATATTATTGAATACCCTATTTCCAATTTGCTATAGTCATCTGGAAAGATGAATTTTCTTGTATTTATTGATCATGAGCACATGTTCAATGGACACTTGGAGTTGCCTATCTTTTGTTTTTTCTGCTTTCTCAAAGAAAGTGTGAGCAGGATTCAAGTAAGTATGTTCAGTGGACACTTGGATTTGCGTATCTTTTTTTTTTTTGCTTGCTCAAGGAAAGTGTGAGCAGGATTCAAGTAAGTATCCATTTGCTGGATTGGTTACACTGGAGGGATCATTTCACATGCTTGTATATATCTATATATATATATTATATATATATATAATATATATAATATATATATATATATATATATATATATATATATATATATATATTATTATATATGTATGTATCTTCAATAGGTGGGTATTTATCATCGGGATTTTAAGCCTGAAGTGAAGGCCCTAATATCTCGATGGTCTACTGCCACAAGTAAGTTCAGTCAATGGTCAAGTTTTTGAGTCAAGTCAAGTCAGTTTTTGTTTTTCCCAGTTTAGTTACTCAGTCATTTGAATGAAAAATATTTTGTATATGACTACATTGCCCAATGGATAAGGCTATGTGGTCTATGATGTTCTTGACACCTCCTAAAGGAGTTGCCATTCCCATTGGAGCCAATGTTAGTATCATTTAGTCCCAGTGATCAAATGTACTCTTTCGAGATGATTGATAGGGTAATTATGTCAAATTGTTATATTTTCAAATAAATTTCTCAAATGAAATTTGACATATTTTGGTTGTCAAAAAGGTCCTAAGTCATTGTCTAGGTGTAATGTTACTCTCATGTCATGGTCATCAAGGTCAATAAATCATATTCATGAGTCTTTGAGTCACCAAGGTCATTTTTTCCCTTATTAGAGGGTCATCATTAAAGAAAATGAAAAAAAAGAGTCATGGTGTCATAAGGTTGATCATGGAGACAAGGCAGCAACAAACATCATCAAAGAGTAGCAAGCACAAATCAAGAACTACAAGATGACCTCTCTAAGGCAAACTTTATGGTGGCTTTCTTAAAACAAGAAAATAAGCAGTTGAATTTAATGCAGCAAGGTACAACACATGAAGAGCCTCCATCATCCAACAAGGAAGTTAAGGACAAAGTTAAGGCAGTCATTGATGTAGAGCAAATGGAAGACACAAACCTTCAGAGATAGCCAAGGAGACTGACAACAAGAGCAATGGCAAGGAAAAAACAACATGACAAGGAGCCATCTCCTCCTCAAGCACACAAAGACCCCAATGACCCCACAGCTGCTGATTTTGAAGATAAAATGGAGTATTGGCTTGAACAGGTGAATGAGCATTTAGAGAAGCTTTTGAAGAAAGCAAACAGAGATGTCAACATGCAGAGGAATATGGCTAGACATTATTATGCAAGAAACATGGTTTCTAGGGTTAACGTTAAGAACATGAAGGGAAAACTCAAGAAAGCCCTTAAGAAGCTCAAGAAGAGGGAAAACCTTGACCTTCTAGTTGATGCATCCTTAGTGGTCTAAATTCAGCTCAGAAAACAAGAAAAACCAACAAAATTTTGAAATTTGAAGAATTTTTGCATACAGTCAAAGGGTACTCTACAAAAACGTAGCGTGTGCTCACTGCACTTTTTCCCAGAGGCTCTAAATGAAGATTGGAAAGCATGTGGAGGTGGATTTTGATTAGTAAATTACATAAATCTACTTGGGTTCACTTTTCAGCTCATGAATTTTCAGAAAAAGGCTAAAAACCACCTATTTTTCACCCTTCTGCCATTGTTTTGTGTCACTCGCTACGCTTTTGGAGTAGTTGTATTCTAATCAGTTTTGAGGTGTCCTAGAGATGTATTTTTGGTGAATTGAAGCTTAAGAGGTGTAGTATACATCCTAAGCTACATGTACCAGCCTTCAACAAAGTTTAAATATCCCTCAAAGTCATCAAAACATTTCACCAAAGTTCGTTGCGCTTCTACTGTCAGTTCACTGTGCTTTTGGAGAGTTTGACTTCAAGTCAATTCTTTCAGGGGTTTGGAGCAGGTGTTTGCAGTGCTTGATGAATCCATTGTGTAGTAGACATATTCATCTTTCCAACCATACATTTTTCAGCGGCTAACTCATCCAGGAAGGCCTCCAAATCGCCCTCCAAACTTCTCTTGCACTTCTGCTGCGTTTCTGCAAGATGTGCTGCGATTTTAGCAACCAACTTCAAACTTGAATTATGAACAAATGGGAAATTATTTTTTTAAACCGAAGGAGGTTTTTGTTCATAACATACCTAAAAACAACAAAACCTTTCATTTTTAAATATACTTTATGGTTTGTGATATATTCAATCATCTTAGAGGCCTACATTTTTCAAAAAATAAAACACTTTGTTTTTCCTGTTTTAGTCATGATTGTGTGGCACAAATTCTGAGCAAATGAAAATGAATTTCAATAAATCGAGAGAGGTTTCTCTCAAAAACAACCTTATATACAAAAACCACTTCCATTTTTTAACATTTCTTATGGTTAAATATATATTAGTTCATATTTGACCCCTATTTTTCGCTACGCTTCTACAACCATTTGTTGTGCTTCTGTGGAGGAGGCTTGTTTCTGGGTTTTGATGGTCAAGAGTTGACCTTGGTAGATGTCATTTGTCTCTCATTGATTTTATATGATGTAATTAAGAATTCTAGTGATGGTTAGAGTTTATTTCATTATAGTTAAAGCTTTCAAAATCAAATCAAATCAGCGAGTGTAAAAAGGGAATTGGTTTCTAACCTCTCTAGTTTTTGGCAATGGTTGGAGAAAATGATGTAATTAGTTCCTATGATGAAGGATTCGACCCCGAATAGGGGAAATATTGTTTTGAATCTATATCTAGTGAGATTCAACTCATATAAAGGGTTGGATACTTGGAATTCATAGCTTGGACTAGTGTACTTGGCTATTTTGCATAAATATAACAAACAGTTGCAGCTATTTTCATGGGATTCTTGTGTTGTGCTTAGTGCCTCTATTTTTCTTGTATTTTATTTTAAATTTGATGATATATATATATATATATATATATATATAGAGAGAGAGAGAGAGAGGAGAGAGAGAGAGAGAGAGAGAGAGAGATAGATATTCCATCTACTTGCTTCTTATGCTTTATATTTTAAGGTTTAAAACAGAAATAATCATATGTATGCTCTATTTTTGTTCAAGATAAGAATTTAAGTGTTTTTCTTCTACAAGTGAATTCATGCTCTTGCTCACTAATCCCTGCTACATATTCCTCACCATACTATAATGAAAAACCATTTTGAGCCACTAATTTCACCTACCTTGCCCCATCTAATCTCTGTAATTGACCTTTAAGAATACTTGACCTAGTTCCTAGCCTAGTGCTCTTTATCCAGCAAAACCCTAACCAAACACTACTGAGCTGATAGCTAGCCTAAACCCCTCTTTTCTCCAGTTATTTTCATTGGTTTTGAGGTTGATTAAGAGATATCCCTCTCTGATTTGGTAGGGCTATATACCAAGTCAAAAGTTGGTCTGAGGTTACCTCGTTGGCTTCCTTTCTCAGCCTTGGGAAAACTAAGGAGTGCTAATAGGAGTCATCCCAATAAAGCATATATAAGGAGATATGTTGATAAGAAAAAACCTAGTTTAATCCTTTTGAAAGAGACAACATTTGAAGATAATATATGTATCACTTTTTCTCCAAATTGTTGCCTATATGAGATTTTAGAACCATTGGTTCACAAGGAAATTCTAGCATACTAGTAGAAGGTTAGAGTCATTATTTTAGTGTTATATATGTTTCTTGTTTCATTCCTCCATTATAGTCTCCTTGATGTCAAAGGAATTGAACAAGAGTTTTTTTCTAATGTATATGGGCCTTCCTATAATATGAAGAACTCGTGGGAACTTGGGTTTGAATTAGTGAGAGTTTTAGGGGGGGTATGTAAAGAATAATCCACCAGCTTATTATTTCTCTTATCTTTTTGAATTCCATAATATGGCATATATAAAATTCAAAGAGCATTAAACTATATATATAAACTATAAAGTAGAGTCCCATACCATAATAAAATGACTAAATAATTATTTCATTAAGACTAGATTTTAGTTTCAATGGATTGTTATAGGTATTATTTTTTTAGGGTTGAAAGATCCAACCAATTTATATCATTCTAGAGATTAAAAATGTAAATTAAAGAAAACTTATCCTCTTTAAGTTTAACCATAACTCGCTCCAATATTAGGAGTTCCATAACTTGGTGAAGTCCAACTAGGTTCATTATAACCTAACATTATTAGACATGGCTATGGAAAATTTAAAAATAATTTGAAGAAAGATCAAGATATCAACAAAATAATGGGTGAAGAGTGTTTTAAACAATTTAGAAGTCAAATTGAAGGACATGGAAGAGAACTCTTAGTTATTGCCTTATTTTCTCTTCACATGGATTTGAAAGGATGTAGAGAAGGAGCACTAGATATTTTTAGTTTTGGGAAAAAGCTCAGGTGGGGGGCATAAAAGAGTAGAGCCATCATGTTACATGAAGGAGATGAGAAAATTGTGTTCTTCCACTTACAAGCTATTCAAAGGTGGATTGAAAGTACTATATGGAGAACGAAGGATACTCATAGCAAGGAATGCACATTTTTAAAGGAGAATTCAAAGGAATTTATCATATATATAATTATCACCTACAAATATCCAAGGAAGGAAAACACTAGATACATCTTATGCATTAGCTCTCTATTCTAAATCATGGTCCTCTTTATCATAATCAATCTTGTTTTCAACTAGTGACTATGAATGAACTTAGAGAAGTCTAAAGATCCTAATTTTAGGCTGATGCAACCATTAGACTTGATGGGTGTCCCGGTTAATTGTATAATATTTTCCTTGAATTGATTGAGGATAATTTGTTGAGACTTGTATAATGGTTTAGAGAAAGTGGGAAGGTGTCAAGTACCATTAATGCCACCTTCGTAGCAAATATCCTAATAAATTTGAACTCTGATAGGTGTCATCATTCATACCAATCTCTCTCGATAAGATTGTTTACAAAATCGTTGCCAAGGTAATTTCTAGGAGATTCAAACCAATTATATCCAATGGAATTTTAGAAGAGAAATCTAGTTTTCTCTCTAAGATATAGATATCTATTGCACTTGGATTAACTCAATAATTCCTCCACTCCAGGAAACATCAAAATTTAGTTGTGAAATAGCACATGAGGCATAGAATAGACAGTGACAAGGTGCTCTTTATGACATTCCATGGTGAAAAAGGTAACCCATTCAAACTCTGTGGGCCAAAATCCAGTCATGCTAAGGAAGGGTGTGGTCCAAGCTGGGTATGATCGTCGAGTGATTTTGACAACTTAGATGCCCCTTGGTCGTGGATACTCAAGCCACAGGTTAGGGGTGCCATTCATCTCAAGACTCACATTATCTAACCAGCTAATTCTGGATCGGTTCTTCAACATGTCCTGACGATGAACCACACTGGTTGGTTCGAAACGCGTCGACAAAAGAATTTTTATGTGATTTTGCCGAAAATTTCTAGACAATGTTATGGATCACAGAAGTCTAAATTCCTTAATAATTTCCCTGCACGGAGAAGCCGCTACTAAGAAGGTTCATCAATTCGAGCGGTCACGCATGCAGGTCACTAAGTTGAAATCCGGTCTGGTGTTTCTTAAACGATGCAGAGATTCCTCGGTTATTCCTAGCTTTGCCCGAATTCGGCATAGCCTCAATATTCCTAGAAACCTTGGTGTTTTTCTGAAGGCTAGCCTAGGGTTGGTCAGATCTGAGATTTGCAGAGTAAGGAAGGATCTGGATCATCTGTCCAGACTTCTTCTGGCGGCTCATCTGGAGCTATCGAATAATTTCCCTACTGCTCTCTGGTCGAGGATTGATGCGTCTTCGGCATTGAAGGCCCTAAGATTGGAAGAGTCACTCAAGATAAGACAGTCCACTAAGTTTAATAAACTTTCGGGTTGCTCGAATCCAGAATTTGGTCCATTCTATGGTCAGGGTTCAAGTAGTCGGGTATCCCTTAACCAGATCTCGTCCCTGAAGTCTTGGGTTTTAGGCGGCTCTTCTTCCGGTTGTCTTGATCTGCAACCCTCCGGCTCTGGTCTGTTGAGAGGCAGTATTGATGTGAGCAGCACCATGGTTAGTCCATGCGTTGATCATGTCTCCCCGTCTTCGATCTGCGAGGGTTTTCGGTCATCTGTTGGTTCGTTTACGTGTGAGCAAGGTGTGGTGTGTTCTGGTGACGCAAGGCAGGCCCAATCACAGTATGTCGATCCTGGTGAGTCTCGTCTGACATCAAACAACGTGAAATGAGTCCCGGCATATCTGATCGACCAGGCACCAGTTTCGGTTGTTCGCTCTCAGGTTTGTTCACAACAATCAACGGCCATGACATCGATTGATATTTTGGCTGGCACGTTAGAGATTAAGGGAACGGACGTAGATTCAGTTGTGTGGGTTTGCGCGAGTGAGAAGGTCCCTGAGGTTTTGGACAGCGAAGGTTCCAGCTTCTCCAACAAGCGGTGTGATCCGGCCGGTTATGAGTTATATTCGGTGGATCAAGATAATGATGATAAGGGAACGGACATGGATTCAGATGTGCCGGTTTGCACGAGCGAGAAGGACCCCGAGGTTTTGGACAGCGAAAGTTCCAGTTTCTCCCGCAAGCGGTGTGATCCGGTCAGTGATAAGTTACATTCGGTGGATCAAGGTAAATGCGAATTTGTGGCCCGTGTAGGCAGTAAGGCCGTGAGTTTTTGGAGCTTTAATGATATGGGTAATGTAGATAATGATGATAAAGTGAAGATTATTAAATTGAATGATAATAATATTATTAAAAGTGATTATCATATTAATAAATATTATGAGGGTAAGATAGTAAGACATAAGAGTAATGATATATATGAAAAGGATGATAATAATTCTTCTAATAATCATGGTTGTAAATTTATTAATTTGTGTAATAAAAGGGGTCGGGGTAATAAAGTTTTAAATGGGATTAATAACCTTAGTGGTAGGGTTAAGAATGAGGGTAAGTATGTGAGTAGTTCGAATCCTCACCCTCGTGGCAATAAGGTGTTGAATCTGTCCAGTTTTTCCTTTCCGCCTGAGGTTTTTAGTCTCTTAGGAAAGGGTCTTAATTTTGCCTTAGCGCCCAGAAAATCCCAGTTGAAGACATCATTTGTGATGTAGAATATGGCATTAAGAACCTCCCTGATAAGATTAGAGACACGATTAGGCAGGATTGTGCCGTTGCCCTAAGGAGGGCTAAGCTGAGTTTGAGGCTTTGAAGTCCTTGAACGGAAATCGTGACGTCGTGGTCTTAAAAGCTGATAAAGGTGGGGTTGCCATCATTCTGGATAGAAGTGATTACAGGAAGAAGATGCTCAATCATCTCTGTAATAGTGGGATTTATAAGAAGCTTTCGAAAAATCCCCTTAAAAAGGTTTCCAGAGCAGTCGCTCTTGCGATCAAGTCGTGCAATTCCACGATTCCTCTGGCCCAAAAGCTCATTGAGGGAAACCCCATCACTCCTAGGATATATGGTCTTCCTAAGGTCCATAAGGATGGGGTCCCCCTGAGACCCATTTTCAATACTATTGGTGGTCCGACTTACCTCCTGGCCAAGTTCCTCGCTGGGAAGTTGAGGCCCTTGGTTGGTCATACTGAGTCCTTCGTTAAAGACTCGGCTTCTTTTATTGATGATCTTAAGAGAATTAAGCTTGAGCCAGAGGACATTCTGGTAAGTTTCAACGTGGTCTCTATTTATACTTGTATTCCCATTAATGAGGCCATGTTGGTGATTAATAAGCTAACCGACCCTGATACGGCTATGTTGGTTGAGCTTTGCCTGACCTCCACCTTTTTCAGCTTCGAGGGAGAATTCTATGAGCAGACTTGCGGAGTTGCCATGGGCTCCCCCTTGTCCCCTATCGTTGTGAATCTCTTCATGGAGGATTTCGAATCTAAGGCTTTGGCCTCCTCTCGTCTCTTACCGAAGCTTTGGAGGAGATTCGTTGATGACACTGGTGTTGTCTGGTCTCATGGTCCTGATGAGCTATATCATTTCTTTAATCATCTCAATAACCATCCGCCGCCATTAAATTCACGATGAAAAAAGAAGATAATGGTTGCCTTCCGTTCTTGGATGTTCTCATCTCTAAGAAGGTGGATGGTTCCTTTTCTCATCAGGTGTTTATAAAGAAGACGCATACTGAGCAATACTTGCATGCTTCTTCCCATCATTTCCCAGCTCAGAAGTTAGGGGTCCTAAGCACGCTTGCTACCCATGCTGTGAGGATTTCTGATGAAGAGAGCTTGGAATCAGAGAAAGCTCATCTCCTTGATGTCTTTGTGAGGAATGGTCACAGTAGGCACCTGGGTCAAAAAGCCTTCCTCAAGGCAAAGAAGGAGCCTTCAATCCGAAGGGATCCTAAAGATCGTACCATGGGTGTGAACCTGCCTTACATCTAAGGGACCACTGATAATATTGTGAGGATTCTAAATAAGTACGATGTGCCCGCGACTTTTAGACCTCTCAATACTATCCGTGGCTCCCTCAGATCTGTAAAAGACCCTATTGACCCTAAGGACATGAAGGGCGTCTATGTCATTCCTTGTTCTTGTGGGACCCCATATATCGATGAGACGGGTCGCTCTATCAATCAAAGGATTAGCGAGCATTCGGCTGACTTAAGGCATGGGAGGACCAAGTCCTCAGCCCTGGCTGAACATGCTAGGAAAACCATGCATCATGTCTGTATTGAAGAGACCCAGGTCATTGCCAAAGTTGCGCAGTTTCACCATCGAAAATTTAGAGAGGCCCTGGAGATTGAGAAAAGGCCCATCAATCTTAATAGGGATGATGGCTGGAAGATTAGCAGTTGCTGGGTCCCAGCCCTGTCTTCCTAGCCTGCCCAGTCCCTCTATTTTATTGTCTTAGGGTTTCTTTTTTCCCTCCCCTTAGAAGACGTTTTTCTGTGGTTGATCCTTTTTTCCCCCTGTTTATTTTGATGTTTTTATACTTTTTAGCTTTTAATCTTGATTTATGTGTTCATCTTTAATCTTAGCTTCCTAATAGTATATATGAGAATTAGTATTATTAATCCCGTCCTTTATCTTAGTTTCTTATCCTTTTCATTATTAGTAAGATAATTAATAACTAATATTTGGTCCGCGTCTCAATTATATCTTTAGATTATATGTAAATGGTGAATTAAATGTATTAATTATAGATATATATATATTTAACTACGACTAACCTTGTGAATTGTTATGATAATTAAATATGTATTAAATAGATTAGCTTATAACATACTATTATATAGTGTGATATATTTACAAACAATTAAATGATCCTGAGGATATAATCTAAAATATTTCATTATTTGAGCGAGACTCTTAAAGTCATTTTAATTCATCCTAATTATCCGAATATTGTATCTTTAATTTTGACTCAAATAGATATTGTTTAATTAACTATTATTAATTACCAACAATATGATCATTTAATTATAATTTCTATAGAATAGGTGGAATATATTTTTTACATCCTAATAGTATTTATAATTATTTTATTTTAATCCCTTCATTTTACTTAATTCCCTAGTATTATATATATTCGATATAATACTTTGAACCATTATATGTATTAATAAAATGACCTAATCCATGGGTATATACGTATTCTTAATTACTATAATTGAAATAATAATAATTATAATAAAATAAATTTTATTAATTTTTTTCATTAATTTAAATTGGTTATTTATTTTTATAACCCATTATGAGAAAGTTATATTTTTTAATAGACGATTATATTTAGTTAAATAAATATATATTTGAGTTACTACCTGTAGGGTGTTTTTTTTACCTAATTTTACTAACTTCTAAAAAATAATATAATAATAATTAAAAATATAGCAAATAAAATAATTATTATTTGGCTAAGGTCATAGTCAAAATTAGCCGTTATTAATCTAGCTGTTGGAGTCTCTGCACTTACTATTTAACCAGCTAATTTTGGATCGGTTCTTCAACTTGTCCTGATGATGAACCACACTGGTTGGTTCGAAACGCGTCGACAAAAGAATTTTTATGTGATTTTGCCGAAAATTTCTAGACAATGTTATGGATCACATAAGTCTAAATTCCTTAAAAAAAAAAGTATTTGTGAAATTAAATCTCTCAAAATCATTTACAAAGTAAATTGGTTGTGTAATATTATTTAATTTTCACATTGTTTTTTTCTTTTATTTAATCAATTGGAGAGTAGGTTGTCACTCATAAATGCTTTTTGTGGATGTCATTCTCATATTTGGTAATAACACCATTATAGAAGAAAATTCCTTATGAAGAGTGGCAAGAGGAGGTTAATTGGTGGTCGACTTGTGTTTGCCTCTATGTGAGGGCTTACTCTTCCATGCAAACTTCGATGACAAGATATCTGGATTGGATCAATATATTGTTTTACATCCATCTTGATGCTTTCAAAGTGGGACCTAGTTTGGAAAATTGGGGTCTGAAACATTTCGAGAGCATTTTGAGGCATGAAACGGCATCTTTTGGGGGTGAAAATTTGTTGCTTTAGCACAACATCCATTTTTCCTATTCTACACATAGACCTTTCAATGGTGCAAGAATCGTATCAATCGTGTGAAAGTGATGTTGCTCATAAGTTGACCTTCTTGTCTTCACCACCATAGTTTGAGAGGATGCCACATCAACTCCCATAATTCATGGAAAATGGGCTAGCCAAGTGATTAGGATGTAGAAGACTAGAAAAGTCTATATTGTAACTTTGGTTAAGAGTAGAGGTAGTCAAACCTAACCACTAGTAGGCTATCGGGTTGTGTTATAATTGGACCACTAGGAGGAAAATGGGTTCCATTCTTTTGAGTGCATTTGTTTTGTAGTTGAGCAAAATAGTTGAGAGGGATAGGAGATAGAGCACATATAGGATTTGTGCAATTTAGTAGGCCACATGCCATAATTCTTTGTACTCGTATAAATTTTCTACTCAGAGAAAGAGAGCATGGCGATCTCAACTTATAGCTAGGTTTTTCTCCCAAAATGGTTTCACAGGTCATATCTTGTGCAAATGTGTGTAAGAGATTTTACTTTGTTGTTCTCTATTTTCTACATAATTTTAATTCACATGCATACGTTATTAAGAGTGATCTACAAACCTATAAATCTAAAGAGAAATAAAATTGTAACAATGTATATTCTAGATTTTTAAGTATATTTTATCAAATCTATTGTAATGAACTATCCTGTGGAATATCCATGGTAGTTTACAGATCAACAAGGATATTTTGGGTGTTTGTAGTAGTATATTGAATTTCAAAACAATTTTCTAGATTGTGAACTTATGAGTTGATTGTGTTCCCATTTATGACTGTATCAAATTTAGGGATGGAAACATTGTGTTTAGCTCAAAAGGTTATTAGACAATGGGCTCATTATGGGAATATTGGTTTATGGTTGAGGCCAATGTTGCAAAGTTTTCTAGAGGGTTTGTTATTGGGCCAATATTGTGTGGTGGTGAAAAACATATTTTCACAACTTATACCAGTGTAGATTGAAACCCATATTGTTATTAGACATGATGTCATTGTTGAATAGCAGGGGTTTACATCAAGACATGTTGTTTCCCCTTCACTTAATTGATTTGTATTTGAAAATTGTTGGGATCATAAAGTTGCTATAGTATTTGGAAGAGTTTAAAGGAGCCAAGACACATAAGAAAATAATGCAAGATGTTAATTCGAAGTGAAAAAGTCAATATTCTGAGTTATAAGTGTAACGACTGCCAGATAGTGAAAATCACAAATGCTTGATTAAAAAAAACCAACAAAATGGATAGCAAACTAATATTTTAATCATTATGAATGAGAGATTTGATTACAAAAGAAAAACTACATAATGAAACTGCAAAAATAATGGTAAAAATGGGGAGGGCATTCTAAACAAAGATAAGCTTCCTACATAAAAACAATATTTACTGGTGTCGATGTGCCTACAGTTTACTTGAAACGCTTGACAAGATCATGAAAGAAGTAAAACGCTTGACAAGATCATGAAAGTGGAGTGATCTAGAGAAAATTTCTAGAAAGACACCAAGGTTGCTGAGATAAAATGGATCTCATATTAAGGCTTTAATACCACTTGATATGAACACAACAAAAACATTAAAAGTACCCATACGCAAGAACATAAACCTAAGAGATCATTTGTTCAAGGTATCAGATAGTCATAATGTACATGTATAAACTCTATATTGTATTATTTATATAATGAAGTACAAAACAATTAGAGACTCGTCATATTTGACCAAGTTATTTTTTGCTACATATTTAGGTGAGTCATAAGATTTGATTAAATCACCTATTAATTATTTATAATGACATTGAAAAGTACAAAAGGTAAAGTGGAAATATAAATATAAAGTATAGCTTTTCATTAAACCAGGTTGATGTAGTATCACCAATATCTTGTATATTGAATAAATCAACATTCACAATATAGAAATGGCAATTCATTTGAACTAATTTCACATAGGAAATTTAGTGAAAGTATCATCGAAATCTTGTATTATAGACTAAATGGACATATTGGTAAAAATTAACAACAACATTTATTGATTCATATGAAAGTCATAGACGATAGACGACCTTATTGAAAGATATTACTTCATATTTATAGAGCCTTTGGGACTCCAAACTTCAAATTTCATCTAAAATTATTTAATAAAATATAAAATCAAGTCTTATCACGAGTAATCTAATAGTGTCTAATATCAAATTAGAATTAAACTATCTAAAATATGTTCCTATTGAGGATCTTTTCATTATGTGATAGGGTCTAGTCATTAGAATGATTGCTTTTACAAAAGCATACATATGTGGTTGTGTGTATACACACATGCACACGTATCTACGTATCTATAATCACATAAAATACTTGTTCTTCAAGTTTTCTAACAATTTTTATTGAAACAATTGTTTGTTATACTTGTAAAGGATAGTAATCTTTAAAGCATTTGAGGCGATATTGGATAATATTGTCTCATATGATTTACATGGAGCTGCTTTTTGATATAATGGGATCAAATGGTCGTTTGGTTTATGGTATCTAGTGACACTATGAGAAATGGGGACAATATTATATCTTAGCTAGTTGATACAATTCTATTAGCACATGAAGAATATACTCTTTATTCTCACTTTGAAAATAAAATGCAATTTGTTTTTTGGAAACACCCACACATTTTTTTTTATTTACTTATGTGTGATAGAAAGGGAGGGACAAAGAGATGGGGATAGTGAGTTGAACTATGTTATCATGACATGGATACTCAAAATCATCGTAATAAGAAACATTCAATGAACCTCATGGGAAACTACTCATCATAATGATGGTTAGGTGACTTTTCTTTTAACAATGCCTTTCTTGTAGGATCCATTTGGGAAGACTAGTTTCAATGTTGATTGAGGGGAGTCATGGTTCCGATTCTTGCTCATCCACTACCCATAATATATATTGACCATAAGTTGAACAAAGTTTTCATTATATTCCAACAAGAATGAATAAGAAAATGAGGTATCGTTGATAACACCATACTCTAACCATCTATTTGTTATCTAAACTAGCATAAGAGCCCAACAATGTTCATAACTCTTAGTTTGTAGTTCAAACCTATAAGACGGTAAGAAAATAACATCCATAACACATAGTGGTCTCTTGTAAAAAATACCAACGTTGTATTGATTTCACTCTTGATAGGGGATTGTTGGGAAAATTTCTTCATTTCAATAATATTATGTGTGAATAACTAAAGTTGTTGATGCCTTTGAGGCACCAATTTTGTGAGATTTTCTCATTCGTTAATTGAAGGCCATTGGTCTTGAGAAATAACGAGTAGCTGAATCATTTGTGTGTTAGAAGGCCTTGATTGAATATGATGCAATATGGGAAGAACTATTCTCATACTATTCACATAGCATATCAAGGTACTACATCTAAGAGTGATCATATTTACAACATTTGAACAAAAAAAAAAAGGCCATTTCTAACATTTTTTGATTATATGAATTAAATATTTGACAAACACCAAACTTAGTTTACTAATTGGAATATTAGTCACAAACTTATGGAGAATGATTAAACCATTCCATGTTACAAAACATGTAGGGCTCAACATGATTTTCCATTGTCCTTCAAATATGTCTAGAGTGCCTAAATTTATAAAGCTTCTAGAACCCATGGTGGTGGTAAAACAATACCATGTTTCATTTATTTGTATTTCTATTGGGCATGGTGAAGATTGTATCTATTGGTGTGAAATCACTTTCAAATCGTTGACTATTCTCCCGAGAGCCTTCTGTCAAACATGGGCCATTGTTCAATTGAATCATTTTGTTGGATGAATGATGGATCAAAGTTGTCACTATCTAAACCCTAGTCCAATAGGAAATTTCATATAATATTATGGCTTCTTGTATAATTATGGTTGCCTGATCAAGATAGGGGTTCTTTGATAGGATTTAATTCCTTAATGAATATAGAGCCTTTTAATGTGATGTAGTATTGCCATATATGGTTTTTTATTATATTCATATGCTTCCACCTTGGTAGGTCCAAGAAGTATTGATGTAACCAAAGAGTAGACAATGGATTGTGTTCCAATGTTGATGGGTAAATTGAAAGATATTTTGATTCAAGTGTAAGGTAGGCAAGAAGGTATTATATTTCACTCAATTCTCCATTGGTGACATAGAGGATGGGATTTCACATGTAGGGAGAATATAAACAACATGTGTTGTTAATTCACACTTTTGACTATTGACTTGAGGTTAAGTTTGAATTTCAAGTGAGGGATATTACATGCTTCCAAACATCAACTCACTTGGAATTTTCATTAGAGTCACGAAACTAATGAGAAGATTTGCAACTTTATGTAATGATTTGATTAGGTGATACACTTCTATATCAATTTAATAATGTGTATAAGGTCAAATATTTACAAGATAATGACTCGAGCAATTAAAATAATATCATTTATTTAGAACAATCATGAAGCCCAACAATGGAAATAAATCTTATTAAATGCCCCATCCCTCGTGGCATTGTTGCATGGAGATATTGTGAAATTTAAAGAGAATTAAGAGATCGTGATCATTCCAAGCATTCTACTACCAACACTCTAATTATATACACACAAGTACCACGAGAAACACTTGCAAGCGTCACAATGTTTGCATGTGTGATCATCCATCTAAGAAAAGCATTAAATACTTATGGGATGATGTGAAAATCTTCATGCAAACATCCACGCCTTACTAATAAAGTCAAAGAAATACAAAATGAGTTACAAAACTTGCTTGATTAAGAAAAGAAAAATAAAACCTCAATATATTATTAGTGTACATGAAGGTAAATGACTCATCTAGAGAAGTGAATGACTTGAAATGAAAGTCACATACTCTAGATTAATAAACCAACCATTTACATGTAAATAACTAAACACTAAAAAAAATCATATAATTCAAGTAATAAACACACATCTCAAAAACTCCCACAATGATGAAGTGTAGGAATCCATGGATTATCATATAGTTCATTCTTTCTTTGATTGTCATTGTGTGTGTAAATTTTCCTCTTGTACATTTTAAATGAACTCTTCAAATGCATGACATAAAAATGCATTAGACCAAAAATACCAAACACACTAACAACCAAGAAAGGCATTAACAATTTCCATAATGTTTAACTATTTTTTATGACTATATAATATGATCATGCATATAATTGTAGATACTATATAATCATTAGTTGATTTTAATTTTGTTTTTTATTTAAAAATAAAGTAGCCTTATGGCACTTCATCCCTTTGGAATTAGTAAGATTGGCCATTCACCCCATCCATCCCATCTAGCGATGCCAACCATCCCATCCATCCCAGCTAGCCATTGAGTAAATTAGGGATGACCTTGCCCGATGTAGATAGGCAGCTTCACTCCTTTCTCTTGATTTCCCTCAAGACTTCAGGACCTTACCTGAATATTCAGAGGCCAAACCAGACAACGGGAACCCACTAGAATATGAGAACGGAATTTATTAACAAATTCTTATGATGCACACTGGCTTCAAAACTTTTTTGGATATTGTTTAATTAATTTAATATATACAGCTTGAGTGGGCCTAATGGTTAAGAGCATGTGTTTCCTCCTAAGAGACCACAGGTTCAAAACCAGAGGGGGGTAAAGTATGTATGCCTTTGTAGGCTTAGCAGTCAAATCGTTGTGGGGAGGAGGGTCCCTTGTCCCACAAACAAGGGGGTCTCATACACCAATTTGGTGTCTAGCTTGGTCGTGACCTTAAAATTAGATAATAATAATAATCATCATCCAGACACACAAGATCCACATATAAACATATTTTTGCATTTAAAAAAATATATGTATGATTTGGATTTAGGAGAGATTTTTTTATATTAAATATAAAATATCAGTTGCATTTCCATTATAATTCATTCTAATTATCCACATAGTTATATATAGGTCATAACCTCTTGTGTCATAATTTAGGATATAAATGTGAGAGCCCTTAACATAACACCACATAAATAAAAAACATAAAATAATTACAACCCACAAAAAATAACACCAAAATAATTGTTAATATTAATAACGAGCATAGATCCATTTGGGGAGATTGAAGATGGCATTTTTTCTACGTCTGAGGGTTTTGAATGAAATCGAATGCAGACCCTTGCTAGGTGGGGAACTAGGTTTAGCTCTCCTGATAGGTGGTCGGCCCTTTCTTGGGCACAAAACTCTCCAAGGAATAGATCGATGATAGATCATGGAGTTTGTGGATTTTTTTGGACGTTGATCTCCCAAAGCTCCTACATCCCTTATGCATCCACAATCGGCAAGGTGGTGAGGTTGGAGAAGACGTTCAAAACTGGGTTACTTGAACTAATTTCCTTTTTCATAGATGGTAATGTATAGGGTGTCCTTCTTTGTGCCAGGGGAAAATGGTGTGATGATTTAAGTCGGATGGGCACTCCCTATGATCCAGAAATAACTAATCCATCGTATATGCACTATGGAAGTGGAGCTAGCCAAGACAATCTTATTTCTCAAGCTCTTTTAGGATGTGTTGACAATGTTGGACACGCCAACATTAAGGGGATCTCCGTTATATGAAGTCCCAATTAGACCTCACACCATTTGGTGTATGAGTCCCATCTGGAATACAGCCTAGTTTCTGATGTAGTGGGTTTTAATGATGTGCCTTGGCTGCAATAACATGTTGGGAACAAGTGTGTGATCCTGCGGAAAGTCAAGTATGATGCATGAAAGTTCTACCACACGAAAGGGAAAATGAGTGAGCCCTTTAGAAGATTCTAATAGTACACAACTTAAAAGGAGCACACGAGCATAAATGACATCACAAGCTAATATGTAGAATATTTCACAAGTTAACAATGGTGAATTAAACAACAACATGCATTCAACAAGATTCGTACCAATGTAAACGAAATAGTTCATAAGCATAAGAGTAAGTTAAATAACATACAGTGCAAACATAACAAGAATACTCTTACTATATTTACAACATATGTATGAAAATGTGTCGACTCTGAGCTTTTATTAAGTGAAAGTTCCAATCATACATACAGCATTGACGGACCACTAGCCCCAATAGTGGAACGTGAAGTCAACATCACCTGCTCCTCCAAAGAAAGATACTCCCTATATGCTATTGAGCAGCCAAGGCTCTCACAAACTCCCAAGCTCCTGATTCTAAGCCAAAGCCTAGCCAAAATCTTGGCTCCCAAAAGCCCTTTACATGAGTTATGAGGATATATTTATAACAAGAGGGGGTGACTCTTCAACTCTCCTTTGTGACTTTTGGACTTCCCATGACTCTTCAACTTCTTTACAAAGTGACTCATTACACTACATCATGACTCTTCACATTCCAATATTGACACTTGGAATTCCACTTACAAATTAATTACAAATAATATTCCAATACACTCGTACCCATATAGGAAAAAATTGGCTAGAGGCAACTAGAATAACTAATAAGACAAAACGATATCATGCTTGAGTTTGGGGAAACTTAAGCTCAACAACTTCCACTTGATGTCTTCCGGTCACGTATCAGTGCCAAGCTTGGTATTGTGTGATGACAACCCCAAACTGTGCAATGGTCTCTAGCTGGAAGCAGACCCTAGCCTCCATGGAATCTGGGTACAATGATTTGGAACTAGTTTGAGCTTCCTTCTAGAGCAGGAGCAACATTGTGTTCACTTGGATAGGACCACTGATGTAGTTATGCATGTTTTGTTTGTTCAACTCCAAATCTTCCTTGGTGGAAATATTTCTAAGTTGCTCCAAGTATTCTTCGATCTCCTACCTGACCTGGTTCATAGGTTTGCCTTAAGTGAGTGAGCCAACTGATGGGATCCTATGTGAGTTCACCAAGAAATCTAGACTATTGTATAATCATGCATACAAGACCTGAATGTTACCAATGAACTAGGCAAGTTATTTATTGTTATGGATTAGCATCTGAACTTTTTCTTTCTCCATCTCTGCCTATTGCTTTGTTTTCTTTCCCAAGTCAAGCAATGCCCCTTTGTATCGCATTAACCATTCATTCACATCAGCAATGGCAACTTGTACATACATGAGAGTTTTGACAAAGTATTTACACTTCTGTTGCAATCCATGTAAGTGGACAATAGCCTTATGCATAGTAACAAGCTCGTCATAAAGATTCTACATGGTATTTCCAAGTGTCGATACTTTATCCAGTATCGTTGCCTTCATTTCCTCCAGATGGACCTGTGTGGAAGCTGTGTTTTAAGTTGTTGCGTGGAGCTATTCAACCTCTTTCCTGGTATCCTACAATTTCTTTGTCAATTGCTTGTTCTTGGCCATCAAATACTCAGTGTTCGACTCTGTTGCACTTGCGAAGGCCAAGTTGGTTGGGGTAATGGCATTGGGATTCTTCTTGGTGTCTACCATGATCACCCTTTCTCTAATAAATGCAGGTGATGCAAGGTCTTCTGGAAAATTCTTCTTATGAACTTGTACAATATTCTTGTGGAGTTCATCATATGATCGATTTTACATGTCCATAACCAAGAGGAACAACTTCCTATTCCTCACTCAGGGCTAACTATGTTCTTAGAGGGGGTGAAAACTGAACGATTATGTGTACTTAGTATCAAGTCAACATCTCGATTCTGCGGCTCTGGTTCCTCCTCCATGTTTATGAGTATGTCAACTCTTCAATCTATTGTGCAAGCTCTGTGTCTTGCAATTGTCTGCTCTCCTCCGTTGGTTGTGGGTTTTGTTCTTGCTCTTCAACTTGTTTTTGTGTTGTTTCTTCTGCTATTGCACTTCACCTCTCTTCTTCTTATTTCTTCTGCTTCTCTTCCTCCAATCTTCTCTTCTCTTCCATATTCCTCCGTTATGCTTTCAACATCCTTTGTTTCCTCTTTGCCTTTGCTACTAAATTCACTTTCATCAGGGCTTTGTTCTCCCCCTCGACTATAAGCAACCTTTCTCTTTCCATCATCCTGCATGGGGTTGCTCCCTTTTACTAGCATTACTTCCGCAGTAGATTCTTGTTGATGGTGTTGGACTAGCCAACATTCAGGGGATCTCCCTAATATGAAGTCCCAATCAGAATTCACACTATTTGGTGTACCAGTCCCATCTGGTATAAAAGCCTAGTTTCCAAATCCTTAAAGATTTGCCTTGGCTCTAGTTATCAGTGCAAGAGAGTGATGCAATGGTGTCTACGAAAATCAAGGGAGGCATGCTTGGTGAGTGTGCAATTACAACTGTGTCGAGGTTCTTCTACTGCAAAGGGGGGAGACAAATGAGCCTCTAAGTGAGAGGTAATAGTACCACCCAAGAAGAGACACACATGAACCAGAGGGATCTGTCTAACATCCAACGGAATAGTCCACAGCAGATGCAACGATTCTTACAACCAACAAACAAGGAAATATCTATCTAGTATCCTGCAGAATATTCCACAAGGATGGGACAACAATAACAACCATTACAACGCATTCTCAATAAGATAAGCACTAAAATAACTGAAATAGTTCAAATATCTTAGTACATGTGAAAGCAAATATGAAATACAAACATCCACATAATAGTCTTACAAACATTCATAGTCCATGCATGAAGAACGTGATGGCCATAAAAGGCTTTTGTTATTAATCAAAAGTTCCAAGGCACATGTTTACAATGTACATCACTAGCCACAGTAGTGGGACATTGGAGCCAATCTTTGCTCCTCAATAGCTAATCTCTCTAATGCCTTGTGGGAGGAGCCAAGATGAAAAGTGCTTTGCTCATACAATGAGGGGGTATATATAACCAAGGGGTGATGCTTTCCCCTTTTGACTCTTTGACTACCCTCATGATTGTTCAACTCCCTATGACTTTTCAACTTACATGACTCTTCATATTCATGTGTGTCCTTTGGACTTCAACTTTACAATACATTTGAATACAATATACATGGTCCACAATAGTGATGTGGAAAATGACCACTCATGACATGACATTGTTGACATGGACTAATTGATGATGTGGCAATGTCAAGTCATTGTTGCTTTTAACTACTGGATATCTTCTTGGACATGCCTTCTCTTCTCCTCCGCATGGCTCGGTGATGCAGAGTCTTCATTGATCTTAAGTCTTAGAAGGTAGTTGCAAACTTGTGTCCCTTTGCTTCCTCTTGATAGATCCACTGCAAGAGAGTCTTTAGGCATGCTTCCCTCCTTCTTCATCATCTCGCCATGACTTGATAGTTTTCATGTTCCTGCAATTCACTCATGACAAGACGACATCAATCTGAAAACCCCCTAGTCTAAGATGATGCCTTCTTATCCATGAACTACGCCTGGGATAAGTCACAAACTGGGGAGAGGGGACCAGTGATTATGAATTGTGTAGTTATAGCAAACAAGGGAAGAGCATGGGCTCTCAGAATGCACAATGTGTAGTTCAGGGAGGCTTGAAGGACAGAACTGTGCAGTCTCTGGAGGCAGTGGGGTCCGGTTGAGGGAAAGGACACTGAAGGAAGCATATGCACAGTTTTTTATGCCAAGGGTGGCTGGTATTTTGTGCATTGTGTAGTTCTAGCAGGCAAGGAAAATGCTTGAGGGTTTAAGATGTGAAGTGCGCAATTCAAGGAAGACTAGGAGACACAACTACACAATTCTGAAGGTCGGGATTGGGAGATAGACTCATGAATTGGGCAGAGCAGCAGCAAGGAGTATGCATTGCATAGTTCCAAGTAGCAAGGTCACATCCTAGAGGGCTAAGACTCCACAGTGTGCAATTTATTTAGGTCCTGGTGGAGCTAAGTTGCCCAGTCGGGAAGATTTTATGAAAATGGCTAAGTGTGGGATGGGTGATGAACTGTGATAGACCTTGATTGTGATCACACACTTA